>CM062504.1:899063-1006991 GCA_031479575.1 Coregonus ussuriensis | reverse complement strand
AGGAGAAGCTTAGGGCAGGTAGTGTACTAGGGCCGGTGCTGTGTAAGGGTCCCAGGAGAGAGCTTAGGGCAGGTTAGAGTAGCGGCGAGAGCTTAGGTCAGGTAGGGTCCAGGAGAGAGCTAGGGCAGTAGGGTCCAGGAAGAGCTTAGGGCAGGTAGGTAGGCCGGTGCTGGGAAGGGGCCAGGAGAGAGCTTAGGGCAGGTAGGGTACAGGCCGGTGCTGTGGTAAGGGGCCAGGAGAGAGCATTAGGGCAGGTTAGGGTACCGGCCGGTGCTGTGGTAAGGGGCCAGGAGAGAGCTTAGGGCAGGGTTAGGGGTACAGGCCGGTGTCTGTGTAAGAGGGCCAGGAGAGAGCTTAGGGCAGGTAGGGTACAGGCCCGGTGCTGTGTAAGGGGCCAGGAGAGAGCTTAGGGCAGGTAGGGTACAGGCCGGTGCTGTGTAATGGGGCCAGGAGAGAGCTTAGGGCAGGTAGGGGTACAGGCCCGGTGCTGTGTAAGGGGCCAGGAGAGAGCTTAGGGGCAGGTAGGGTACAGGCCGGTGGCTCGAGTGTAAGGGGCCAGGAGAGAGCTAGGGCAGGTAGGGGTACAGGCCGGTGCTGTGTAAGGGTCCAGGAGAGAGCTTAGGGCAGGTAGGGTACAGGCCGGTGCTGTGTAAGGGTCCAGGAGAGAGCTTAGGGCAGGTAGGGTACAGGCCGGTGCTGTGTAAGGGTCCAGGAGAGAGCTTAGGGCAGGTAGGGTACAGGCCGGTGCTGTGTAAGGGTCCAGGAGAGAGCTTAGGGCAGGTAGGGTACAGGCCGGTGCTGTGTAAGGGTCCAGGAGAGAGCTTAGGGCAGGTAGGGTACAGGCCGGTGCTGTGTAAGGGGCCAGGAGAGAGCTTAGGGCAGGTAGGGTACAGGCCGGTGCTGTGTAAGGGGCCAGGAGAGAGCTTAGGGCAGGTAGGGTACAGGCCGGTGCTGTGTAAGGGGCCAGGAGAGAGCTTAGGGCAGGTAGGGTACAGGCCGGTGCTGTGTAAGGGGCCAGGAGAGAGCTTAGGGCAGGTAGGGTACAGGCCGGTGCTGTGTAAGGGGCCAGGAGAGAGCTTAGGGCAGGTAGGGTACAGGCCGGTGCTGTGTAAGGGGCCAGGAGAGAGCTTAGGGCAGGTAGGGTACAGGCCGGGTGCTGTGTAAGGGGCCAGGAGAGAGCTTAGGGCAGGTAGGGTACAGGCCGGTGCTGTGTAAGGGGCCAGGAGAGAGCTTAGGGCAGGTAGGGTACAGGCCGGTGCTGTGTAAGGGGCCAGGAGAGAGCTTAGGGCAGGTAGGGTACAGGCCGGTGCTGTGTAAGGGGCCAGGAGAGAGCTTAGGGCAGGTAGGGTACAGGCCGGTGCTGTGTAAGGGGCCAGGAGAGAGCTTAGGGCAGGTAGGGTACAGGCCGGTGCTGTGTAAGGGGCCAGGAGAGAGCTTAGGGCAGGTAGGGTACAGGCCGGTGCTGTGTAAGGGGCCAGGAGAGAGCTTAGGGCAGGTAGGGTACAGGCCGGTGCTGTGTAAGGGGCCAGGAGAGAGCTTAGGGCAGGTAGGGTACAGGCCGGTGCTGTGTAAGGGGCCAGGAGAGAGCTTAGGGCAGGTAGGGTACAGGCCGGTGCTGATGGTGGACGATAACATCCAGCAACAGACAACAAAGAGCTGTTTGAAAGTTTAATGCTTAAAACCAGCAAATCAAATTGTTTGGGGACAGACTTGGTGGAGACAACCGAGCCCTGAAGGTGTTCCTTGGTAAAGATTGCCACTCCACCACCTTTGGAAGATCTGTCTTGCTGAAAAAGGTTATAACCAGAAAGGTTAACATCAGTGTTCAAAACACTCTTTCTTAACCACGTCTCAGTAATGACCAACACATCTGGATTAGAGCTGTGAACCCACACTTTCAATTGATACATTTTACGTAACCGCATCAATAAGTATCCAAGAACACATTTAGGACACAATATAATTTATTATTTTACAGAAACATGGTTGTCAGAGAAAGATGACGTTCCATAGCTAAGTGAATGTGAGAAGAGAAGAGCGAGAGGGATAAAGTTAAATCATCTGTTTTTTCCTCGGCCCCCAGAGTTTCATGCTCAGCAGAGCGGATTGTGGCATTACCTTCGATAAGGGGCGAAGACAGGGTTTTCTCATCAATAAATAGTCATATTGGAGACCTCAGAGGCATGAGACCTCAGAAGGATGGAGACCTTGGGCTAAGACAGAACACCCTGTCAATATAAGGAACGTTTGTTTGGCGTGAGACACTTGGAAGTGACACTGTTTTTACAATTGAGTCTTAATCTCCCAACTGATTCAAAGCCCTATCAAAGCAGGGTCCATTCTTCAGTGGACCTAAGAAACCATACATTATTGCCTGTAACATATGCTAACATCAAACCTATATAATGTAAAACCCTTCCATTATCGCTTTTCCTAAAAGTCAAGATGACAACCTGGAAGAACGCAGGTTACGTTGAGGGAGATTTAGTATTCAGTCAATATATATTGTAGGTTTTGAAGTGTAAGTCTATGTAGTGACGTAAGACATGTGACATGTGGCCATGGTGATGGCCTGCTTGGGGTGGTTCTGTAAGATGGTAACAGGCTGTTATTGGTTCTGTAAGATGGTAACAGGCTGTTATTGGTTCTGTTAGATGGTAACAGGGGGTTGGTTCTGTAAGATGGTAACAGGCTGTTATTGGTTCTGTTAGATGGTAACAGGCTGTTATTGGTTCTGTTAGATGGTAACAGGGTGTTGTTGGTTCTGTTAGATGGTAACAGGGTGTTGTTGGTTCTGTTAGATGGTAACAGGCTGTTGTTGGTTCTGTTAGATGGTAACAGGGTGTTGTTGGTTCTGTTAGATGGTAACAGGGTGTTGTTGGTTCTGTTAGATGGTAACAGGGTGTTGTTGGTTCTGTTAGATGGTAACAGCGTGTTGTTGGTTCTATTAGATGGTAACAGGGGGTTGTTGATTATGTTAGATGGTAACAGGGGGTTGTTGGTTCTGTTAGATGGTAACAGGGGGTTGTTGGTTATGTTAGATGGTAACAGGGTGTTGTTGGTTCTGTTAGATGGCAACAGAGTGTTGTTGGTTCTGTTAGATGGTAACAGGGTGTTGTTGGTTCTGTTAGATGGTAACAGGGTGTTGTTGGTTCTGTTAGATGGTAACAGGGGGTTGTTGGTTCTGTTAGATGGTAACAGGGGGATGTTGGTTCTGTTAGATGGTAACAGCGTGTTGTTGGTTCTGTTAGATGGTAACAGCGTGTGGTTGGTTCTGTTAGATGGTAACAGAGTGTTGTTGGTTCTGTTAGATGGTAACAGGGTGTTGTTGGTTCTGTTAGATGGTAACAGGGGGTTGTTGGTTCTGTTAGATGGTAACAGGCTGTTGTTGGTTCTGTTAGATGGTAACAGGCTGCTGTTGGTTCTGTTAGATGGTAACAGGGGGTTGTTGGTTCTGTTAGATGGTAACAGGGGGTTGTTGGTTCTGTTAGATGGTAACAGGCTGTTGTTGGTTCTATTAGATGGTAACAGGGGGTTGTTGGTTCTGTTAGATGGTAACAGGCTGCTGTTGGTTCTGTTAGATGGTAACAGGGTGTTGTTGGTTCTGTTAGATGGTAACAGGGGGTTGTTGGTTCTGTTAGATGGTAACAGGCTGTTGTTGGTTCTGTTAGATGGTAACAGGGGGTTGTTGGTTCTGTTAGATGGTAACAGGCTGTTGTTGGTTCTGTTAGATGGTAACAGGCAGTTGTTGGTTCTGTTAGATGGTAACAGGCTGTTGTTGGTTCTGTTAGATGGTAACAGGGGGTTGTTGGTTCTGTTAGATGGTAACAGGGGGTTGTTGGTTCTGTTAGATGGTAACAGGGGGTTGTTGGTTCTGTTAGATGGTAACAGGGGGTTGTTGGTTCTGTTAGATGGTAACAGGGAGTTGTTGGTTCTGTTAGATGGTAACAGGCTGTTGTTGGTTCTGTTAGATGGTAACAGGCTGTTGTTGGTTCTGTTAGATGGTAACAGGCTGTTGTTGGTTCTGTTAGATGGTAACAGGGGGTTGTTGGTTCTGTTAGATGGTAACAGGCTGTTGTTGGTTCTGTTAGATGGTAACAGGGGGTTGTTGGTTCTGTTAGATGGTAACAGGGGGTTGTTGGTTCTGTTAGATGGTAACAGGGGGTTGTTGGTTCTGTTAGATGGTAACAGGCTGTTGTTGGTTCTGTTAGATGGTAACAGGGGGTTGTTGGTTCTGTTAGATGGTAACAGGGGGTTTTTGGTTCTGTTAGATGGTAACAGGGGGTTGTTGGTTCTGTTAGATGGTAACAGGCTGTTGTTGGTTCTGTTAGATGGTAACAGGGGGTTGTTGGTTCTGTTAGATGGTCACAGGGGGTTGTTGGTTCTGTTAGATGGTAACAGGCTGTTGTTGGTTCTGTTAGATGGTAACAGGGGGTTGTTGGTTCTGTTAGATGTTAACAGGCTGTTGTTGGTTCTGTTAGATGGTAACAGGGGGTTGTTGGTTCTGTTAGATGGTAACAGGGGGTTGTTGGTTCTGTTAGATGGTAACAGGGTGTTGTTGGTTCTGTTAGATGGTAACAGGCTGTTGTTGGTTCTGTTAGATGGTAACAGGCTGTTGTTGGTTCTGTTAGATGGTAACAGGGGGTTGTTGGTTCTGTTAGATGGTAACAGGCTGTTGTTGGTTCTGTTAGATGGTAACATGCTGTTGTTGGTTCTGTAAGATGGTAACAGGCTGTTGTTGGTTCTGTTAGATGGTAACAGGCTGTTGTTGGCTCTGTTAGATGGTAACAGGGGGTTGTTGGTTCTGTTAGATGGTAACAGGGTGTTGTTGGTTCTGTTAGATGGTAACAGGCTGTTGTTGGTTCTGTTAGATGGTAACAGGCTGTTGTTGGTTCTGTTAGATGGTAACAGGGGGTTGTTCGCTCTGTTAGATGGTAACAGGGGGTTGTTGGTTCTGTTAGATGGTAACAGGGGGTTGTTGGTTCTGTTAGATGGTAACAGGGGGTTGTTGGTTCTGTTAGATGGTAACAGGGGGTTGTTGGTTCTGTTAGATGGTAACAGGCTGTTGTTGGTTCTGTTAGATGGTAACAGGGGGTTGTTGGTTCTGTTAGATGGTAACAGGCTGTTGTTGGTTCTGTTAGATGGTAACAGGCTGTTGTTGGTTCTGTTAGATGGTAACATGCTGTTGTTGGTTCTGTAAGATGGTAACAGGCTGTTGTTGGTTCTGTTAGATGGTAACAGGGGGTTGTTGGTTCTGTTAGATGGTAACAGGGTGTTGTTGGTTCTGTTAGATGGTAACAGGCTGTTGTTGGTTCTGTTAGATGGTAACAGGCTGTTGTTGGTTCTGTTAGATGGTAACAGGGGGTTGTTCGCTCTGTTAGATGGTAACAGGGGGTTGTTGGTTCTGTTAGATGGTAACAGGGGGTTGTTGGTTCTGTTAGATGGTAACAGGGGGTTGTTGGTTCTGTTAGATGGTAACAGGCTGTTGTTGGTTCTGTTAGATGGTAACAGGGGGTTGTTGGTTCTGTTAGATGGTAACAGGCTGTTGTTGGTTCTGTTAGATGGTAACAGGCTGTTGTTGGTTCTGTTAGATGGTAACAGGGGGTTGTTGGTTCTGTTAGATGGTAACAGGGGGTTGTTGGTTCTGTTAGATGGTAACATGCTGTTGTTGGTTCTGTAAGAGCACCATGGCAGCATGCTCTTGGAGATGGTTCCATGTCTCAGTCATGACTTTGTTTCTCTCCTCCACAGATTCAACCCTGAAACACAATCCAGACAAACACACACAGAACAATTATATACAATAGACTACTGTACAAAACACCCAATTACACAATACACAGACAAACACACACAGACAGGACAATTATATACAATAGACTACTGTAGAAAAACCCCAATTACACAATACAGACAAACAGTCTAATATTAAGGAAGTCTCAAGGTTTTGCTCGCCTGAGGTACAGTACCTCATGATAAGCTGTAGACCCACTATCTACCAAGAGAGTTTTCATCTATATTATTCGTATCCGTCTATTTACCACCACAAACCGATGCTGGAACTAAGACCGTACTCAATGAGCTGTATAAGGCCATAAGCAAACAAGAAAATGCTCATCCAGAAGCGGCGCTCCTAGTGGCCGGGGACTATAATGCAGGCACATTTAAATCCGTTTTACCTAATTTCTACCAGCATATTAAATGTGCAACCAGAGGGGAAAAAAACTCTAGACCACCTTTACTCCACACACAGAGACGCATAGAAAGTTCTCCCTCGCCCTCCATTTGGCAAATCTGACCATAATTCTATCCTCCTGATTCCTGCTTACAGCAAAAACTAAAGCAGGAAGTACCAGTGACTCGCTCAATACGGAAGTGGTCAGATGACGCGGATGCTACGCTACAGGACTGTTTCACTAGTACAGACTGGAATATATGTTCTGGGATTCATTCGATGGCATTGAGGAGTTTACCAAATCAGTCACTGGCTTCATTAATAAGTGCATCAACGGCGTAGTCCCCACAGTGACCGTACGTACATATCCTAACCAGAAGCCATGGATTACAGGCAACATCCACACCAAGATAAAGGCTAGAGCTGCCGCTTTCAAGGAGCGGGACACTAATCCGGACACTTATAAGAAATCCCGCAATGCCCTCAGACGAACCATCAAACAGGCAAAGCGTCAATAAAGGACTAAGATTGAATCCTACTACACCGGCTCTGACGCTCGTCGGATGTGGCAGGGCTTGCAAACTATTACAGACTACAAAGGGAAACCCTGCCGCGAGCTGCCCAGTGACACGAGCCTACCAGACAAGCAAAATGCCTTCTATGCTCGCTTCGAGGCAAGCAACACTGAAGCATGCATGGGAGCACCAGCTGTTCCGGACGACTGTGTGATCACGCTCTCCGTAGCCGATGTGAGCAAGATGTTTAAACAGGTCAATATTCACAAGGCCGCGGGGCCAGACGGATTACCAGGACGTGTACTCAGAGCATGCACGGACCAACTGGCAAGTGTCTTCACTGACATTTTCAACCTCTCCCTGACCGAGTCTGTAATACCTACATGTTTCAAGCAGACCACCATAGTCCCTGTGCCCAAGAAAGCGAAGGTAACCTGCCTAAATGACTACCGCCACGTAGCACTCACGTCTGTAGCCATGAAGTGCTTTGAAAGGCTGGTCATGGCTCACATCAACACCATCATCCCGGAAACCCTAGACCCACTCCAATTCGCATACCGCCCCAACAGATCCACAGATGACGCAATCTCAATCGCACTCCACACTGCCCTTTCCCACCTGGACAAAAGGAACATCTATGTGAGAATGCTGTTCATTGACTACAGGTTAGCGTTCAACACCATAGTGCCCTCCAAGCTCATCACTAATCTAAGGACCCTGGGACTAAACACCTCCCTCTGCAACTGGATCCTGGACTTCCTGACGGGCCGCCCCCAGGTGGTAAGGGTAGGCAACGACACATCTGCCATGCTGATCCTCAACACGGGGGCCCCTCAGGGGTGCGTGCTCAGTCCCCTCCTGTACTCCCTGTTCACCCATGACTGCGTGGCCAAGCACGACTCCAACACCATCATTAAGATTGCTGACGTTCAACAGTGGTAGGCCTGATCACGACAACGATGAGACAGGTCAGAGACCTGACAAGTAATTTTTACAACAATTGTTTACAGACAGATTATTTCACTTATAATTCACTGCATCACAATTCCAGTGGGTCAGAAGTTTACATACACTAAATTGACTGTGCCTTTAAACAGCTTGGGAAATTCCAGAAAATGATGTCATGGCTTTAGAAGCTTCTGATAGGCTAATTTACATAATTTGAGTCAATTGGAGGTGTACCTGTGGATGTATGTCACGCTCTGGCTCCGGGACTTTGTATGTTGAGCCAGGGTGTGTTCGTTTCGTTGTGTTCTGGTTGGTTGGGTTGTCTATGTGGTTGTTTCCTTGTTTGGTCGTGTGACTCCCAATCAGTGGTAACGAGTGTCAGCTGTCGGCTCGTTATCTCTGATTGGGAGCCATATTTAAACTGTGTGTTTTCACCTTGTGTTTGTGGGTTTTTGTTCCTGTACAGTCATTGTCACTGTGGACTTTACGATCGTGTTTTGTTTTGTTTCGTGTACTTTACCAATTAAAGTAATGTTCGTATCGCACGCTGCGCCTTGGTCCACTCATTTCGTAGACGATCGTGACAGAAAAACCCACCATACAAGGACCAAGCAGCGTGTCCAGGAGCAGGCAGCCTGGACATGGGAGGATCGCCGGCCATGGAGAGAGACTGACGAGAGGCAACCCCAAAAAAATTTTAGGGTGGGGCAAACGGCACGGACGACGGGGCTGACGGAGGCAGAAAAGGGGCAGATTCAAAAGGCCACCAGGTTACGGGGGCTACTGGTCAAAGTAGGGAAAGGAGATGTAGAGGCACGGCGAGTGGTACTGGGGTGTATTACCAGTCCGGTCCGGCCCGTTCCAGTTCCCGGGGTAGAGCCAGTGGTGTGTGTCCCCAGTACGGTCCGGCCTGTTACGACCCCTCGCACCAAATGGACGGTGCGCGTCGCCAGCCCAGCCCGGCCTGTTCCTGCTCCACGCACAAAACCTACGGTGTGCGTCGCCAGCCCAGCCCGGCCTGTTCCTGCTCTACGCACAAAGCCTACGGGGTGCGTCGCCAGCCCAGCCCGGCCTGTTCCTGCTCCACGCACAAAACCTACGGTGTGCGTCACCAGCCCAGCCCGGCCTGTTCCTGCTCCACGCACAAAACCTACGGTGTGCGTCGTCAGCCCAGCCCGGCCTGTTCCTGCTCCACGCACAAAACCTACGGTGTGCGTCGTCAGCCCAGCCCGGCCTGTTCCTGCTCTACGCACAAAGCCTACGGGGTGCGTCGCCAGCCCAGCCCGGCCTGTTCCTGCTCCACGCACAAAACCTACGGTGTGCGTCACCAGCCCAGCCCGGCCTGTTCCTGCTCCACGCACAAAACCTACGGTGTGCGTCACCAGCCCAGCCCGGCCTGTTCCTGCTCCACGCACAAAACCTATGGTGTGCGTCGTCAGCCCAGCCCGGCCTGTTCCTGCTCTACGCACAAAGCCTACGGGGTGCGTCGCCAGCCCAGCCCGGCCTGTTCCTGCTCCACGCACAAAACCTACGGTGTGCGTCGCCAGCCCAGCCCGGCCTGTTCCTGCTCCACGCACAAAACCTACGGTGTGCGTCACCAGCCCAGCCCAGCCTGTTCCTGCTCTACGCACAAAGCCTACGGTGTGCGTCGTCAGCCTGGTCCAGCCTGTTCCTGCTACTCGCACCAAGCCAAGGGTGCGAGTCGTCAGCCTGGTCCAGCCCGTTCCTGCTACTCGCACCAAGCCAGGGGTGCGAGTCGTCGGCCTGGTCCAGCCCGTTCCTGCTACTCGCACCAAGCCAAGGGTGCGAGTCGTCAGCCTGGTTCAGCTCGTCCCTGCTACTCGCACCAAGCCAAGGGTGCGAGTCGTCAGCCTGGTCCAGCCCGTTCCTGCTACTCGCACCAAGCCAGGGGTACGAGTCGTCGGCCTGGTCCAGCCCGTTCCTGCTACTCGCACCAAGCCAAGGGTGCGAGTCGTCAGCCTGGTTCAGCTCGTCCCTGCTACTCGCACCAAGCCAAGGGTGCGAGCCGTCAGCCTGATCCAGCCCACTCCTGCTACTCGCACCAAGCCAGGGGTGCGAGTCGTCAGCCTGGTGAGGCCCGTTCCGGCTCCACGCATCAAGCCTAGGGTGCGTATCGTCAGCCAGGTCCGGTCCGTTCCTGCCTCACTCGCCAAGCCAGGGGTGCGCGTCGTCAGTCCAGATCCTACCAGCTGGGTCAGATCGGACCGGGGGCGCTACGGGGGGATTGAAGAAGGGTGGTGGTCTAGCCCGGAGCCGGAGCCGCCTCCGAGGAGTAATGCCCACCTAGCCCTCCCCTGTTTGGGGTTTTTGAGGCGCGGTCGCAGTCCGCGCCTTTAGGGGGGGGGTACTGTCACGCTCTGGCTCCGGGACTTTGTATGTTGAGCCAGGGTGTGTTCGTTTCGTTGTGTTCTGGTTGGTTGGGTTGTCTATGTGGTTGTTTCCTTGTTTGGTCGTGTGACTCCCAATCAGTGGTAACGAGTGTCAGCTGTCGGCTCGTTATCTCTGATTGGGAGCCATATTTAAACTGTGTGTTTTCACCTTGTGTTTGTGGGTTTTTGTTCCTGTACAGTCATTGTCACTGTGGACTTTACGATCGTGTTTTGTTTTGTTTCGTGTACTTTACCAATTAAAGTCATGTTCGTATCGCACGCTGCGCCTTGGTCCACTCATTTCGTAGACGATCGTGACAATGTATTTCAAGGCCTACCTTCAAACTCAGTGCCTCTTTGCTTGACATCATGGGAAAATCAAAAGAAATCAGCCAAGACCTCAGAAAAAAATTTGTAGACCTCCACAAGTCTGGATCATCCTTGGGAACAATTTCCAAACGCCTGAAGGTACCAAGTTCATCTGTACAAACAATAGTACTTAAGTATAAACACCATGGGACCACGCAGCAGTCATACCGCTCAGGAAGGAGACGTGTTCTGTCTCCTAGAGATGAATGTACTTTGGTGCGAAAAGTGCAAATCAATCTCAGAACAACAGCAAAGGACATTGTGAAGATGCTGGAGGAAACAGGTACAAAAGTATCTATATCCACAGTAAAACAAGTCCTATATCGACATTACCTGAAAGGCTGCACAGCAAGGAAGAAGCCACTCCTCCAAAACCGCCATAAAAAAGCCAGACTACGGTTTGCAACTGTACATGGGGACAAAGATCGTACTTTTTGGAGAAATGTCCTCTGGTCTGATGAAACAAAAATAGAACTGTTTGGCCATAATGACCATCGTTATGTTTGGAGGAAAAAGGGGGACGCTTGCAAGCCGAAGAACACCATCCCAACCGTGAAGCACGGGGGTGGCAGCATCATGCTGTGGGGGTGCTTTGCTGCAGGATGGACTGGTGCACTTCACAAAATAGATGGCATCATGAGGAAGGAAAATTATGTGGATATATTGAAGCAACATCTCAAGACATCAGTCAGGAAGTTAAAGCTTAGTCGCAAATGGGTCTTCCAAATGGACAATGACCCCAAGCATACTTCCAAAGTATTGGCAAAATGGCTTAAGGACAACAAAGTCAAGGTATTGGAATGGCCAATTGGAGTGATCCTAACTGACATAAGACAGGGCATTTTTACTAGGATTAAATGTCAGGAATTGTGAAAAACTGAGTTTAAATGTATTTGGCTAAGGTGTATGTAAACCTCCGACCAACTGTATATACTAGGCGGTGTCAGAGGAAGGCCCAGAAAATTGTCAAAGTCTCTAGTCACATAAGTCATAGACTGTTCTCTCTGCTACAGCACGGCAAGTGGTACCGGAGCGCCAAGTCTAGGTCCAAAAGTCTCCTTAACAGCTTCTAGCCCCAAGCCATAAGACTGCTGAACAATTAATAAAATGGCCACCTGGACTATTTACATTGACACCCCCCAGGACAAATATATACAATAGAATACTGTAGAAAAGCCACAGGACTATTACATAACAATACAACAGACTACTGTAGAAAATCCCCAGGACTATTACATACAACACAATAGGCTACTGTAGAAAATCCCCAGGACTATTACATACAACACAATAGGCTACTGTAGAAAACCCCCAGGACTATTACATAACAATACAACAGGCTACTGTAGAAAAGCCACAGGACTATTACATACAATAGGCTACTGTAGAAAAGCCACAGGACTATTACATACAACAGGTTACTGTAGAAAACCCCCAGGACTATTACATACAATACAACAGGTTACTGTAGAAAACCCCCAGGACTATTACATACAATAGACTACTGTAGAAAAGCCACAGGACTATTACATACAATACAACAGACTACTGTAGAAAAGCCCCAGGACTATTACATACAATACAATAGACTACTGTAGAAAACCCCCAGGACTATTACATACAACACAACAGGCTACTGTAGAAAAGCCCCAGGACTATTACACACAATAGACTACTGTAGAAAAGCCCCAGGACTATTACATACAATACAACAGACTACTGTAGAAAACCCCCAGGACTATTACATACAATACAATAGACTACTGTAGAATCCCCCAAGACTATTACATACAATACAATAGACTACTGTAGAAAACCCCCAGGACTATTACATACAACAGGTTACTGTAGAAAACCCCCAGGACTATTACATAACAATACACTACTGTAGAAAACCCCCAGGACTATTACATACAATACAACAGGTTACTGTAGAAAACCCCCAGGACTATTACATACAATACAATAGACTACTGTAGAAAACCCCCAGGACTATTACAAACAACAGGTTACTGTAGAAAACCCCCAGGACTATTACATACAATACAACAGGTTACTGCAGAAAACCCCCAGGACTATTACATACAATACAATAGACTACTGTAGAAAAGCCCCAGGACTATTACATACAATACAATAGACTACTGTAGAAAAGCCCCAGGACTATTACATACAATACAATAGACTACTGTAGAAAAGCCCCAGGACTATTACATACAATACAATAGACTACTGTAGAAAACCCCCAGGACTATTACATACAATACAATAGACTACTGTAGAAAAGCCCCAGGACTATTACATACAATACAACAGACTACTGTAGAAAACCCCCAGGACTATTACATAAAATACAATAGACTACTGTAGAAAAGCCCCAGGACTATTACATACAACACAATAGACTACTGTAGAAAAGCCCCAGGACTATTACATACAATACAATAGACTACTGTAGAAAAGCCCCAGGACTATTACATACAATACAACAGACTACTGTAGAAAAGCCCCAGGACTATTACATACAACAGGCTACTGTAGAAAAACCCCAGGACTATTACATACAACACAATAGACTACTGTAGAAAACCCCCAGGACTATTACATACAACAGACTACTGTAGAAAAGCCCCAGGACTATTACATACAATACAATAGACTACTGTAGAAAACCCCCAGGACTATTACATACAATACAATAGACTACTGTAGAAAAGCCCCAGGACTATTACATACAATACAACAGACTACTGTAGAAAACCCCCAGGACTATTACATACAACACAATAGACTACTGTAGAAAAGCCCCAGGACTATTACATACAATACAATAGACTACTGTAGAAAAGCCCCAGGACTATTACATACAATACAATAGACTACTGTAGAAAACCCCCAGGACTATTACATACAATACAATAGACTACTGTAGAAAAGCCCCAGGACTATTACATACAATACAACAGACTACTGTAGAAAACCCCCAGGACTATTACATACAATACAATAGACTACTGTAGAAAAGCCCCAGGACTATTACATACAATACAACAGACTACTGTAGAAAAGCCCCAGGACTATTACATACAACAGGCTACTGTAGAAAACCCCCAGGACTATTACATACAACACAATAGACTACTGTAGAAAAGCCCCAGGACTATTACACACAATAGACTACTGTAGAAAAGCCCCAGGACTATTACATACAATACAACAGACTACTGTAGAAAACCCCCAGGACTATTACATACAATACAACAGGCTACTGTAGAAAACCCCCAGGACTATTACATACAATACAATAGACTACTGTAGAAAACCCCCAGGACTATTACATACAATACAACAGGTTACTGTAGAAAACCCCCAGGACTATTACATACAATACAACAGACTACTGTAGAAAAGCCCCAGGACTATTACATACAACAGGCTACTGTAGAAAACCCCCAGGACTATTACATACAATACAATAGACTACTGTAGAAAAGCCCCAGGACTATTACATACAACAGGCTACTGTAGAAAACCCCCAGGACTATTACATACAATACAATAGACTACTGTAGAAAACCCCCAGGACTATTACATACAACACAACAGGCTAAGGCCAACCGGCCGATACGTTTCCAAACCTCTCTTCAGGACCCCCAGCCATTCCACGTATTTGAACTATTCCAGAGCTAATACACCTGATTTAACTTGTCAACTAATCATCAAGCCGTTGACTAGGTGAATGAATCACTGAGCTAGTTCAGGGCTACAACAACATTGTGAAATGTCTGGAGGTCCCCGAGGAGAGGCTTGAAAAACACTGACCCAAGTCATACTGAGTTTCTGATTATTCCCCCAGGCACCTGCAACAAGCCCGTTGAGATGTGCCACTGCTTTTCCTATTTTCATGTTATAGCAGACCAATTCCATGCTGTATGACGTCCCTACCTGATGATGTCATAACTAGACCACTGACATACTGTATTTCACACTCTGATGATGTCATAACTAGACCACTGACATACTGTTGTTTCACACTCTGATGATGTCATAACTAGACCACTGACATACTGTTGTTTCACACTCTGATGATGTCATAACTAGACCACTGACATACTGTGTTTCACACTCTGATGATGTCATAACTAGACCACTGACATACTGTATTTCACACTCTGATGATGTCATAACTAGACCACTGACATACTGTTGTTTCACACTCTGATGATGTCATAACTAGACCACTGACATACTGTATTTCACACTCTGATGATGTCATAACTAGACCACTGACATACTGTTGTTTCACACTCTGATGATGTCATAACTAGACCACTGACATACTGTTGTTTCACACTCTGATGATGTCATCAACTCTGTTACAGCAACTGGTGTTTATTAGGAACAAACAGTCAGAGATTCATTTTGACGTGTGTCTGGATGAGTCCAAACTGATCTGGAAAGCCAACAGAGTATTGTGATAATGGCTGATCTGGAAAGCCAACAGAGTATTGTGATAATGGCTGATCTGGAAAGCCAACAGAGTATTGTGATAATGGCAGATCTGGAAAGCCAACAGAGTATTGTGATAATGGCTGATCTGGAAAGCCAACAGAGTATTGTGATAATGGCTGATCTGGAAAGCCAACAGAGTATTGTGATAATGGCTGATCTGGAAAGCCAACAGAGTATTGTGATAATGGCTGATCTGGAAAGCCAACAGAGTATTGTGATAATGGCTGATCTGGAAAGCCAACAGAGTATTGTGATAATGGCTGATCTGGAAAGCCAACAGAGTATTGTGATAATGGCTGATCTGGAAAGCCAACAGAGTATTGTGATAATGGCTGATCTGGAAAGCCAACAGAGTATTGTGATAATGGCTGATCTGGAAAGCCAACAGAGTATTGTGATAATGGCTGATCTGGAAAGCCAACAGAGTATTGTGATAATGGCTGATCTGGAAAGCCAACAGAGTATTGTGATAATGGCTGATCTGGAAAGCCAACAGAGTATTGTGATAATGGCTGATCTGGAAAGCCAACAGAGTATTGTGATAATGGCTGATCTGGAAAGCCAACAGAGTATTGTGATAATGGCTGATCTGGAAAGCCAACAGAGTATTGTGATAATGGCTGATCTGGAAAGCCAACAGAGTATTGTGATAATGGCTGATCTGGAAAGCCAACAGAGTATTGTGATAATGGCTGATCTGGAAAGCCAACAGAGTATTGTGATAATGGCTGATCTGGAAAGCCAACAGAGTATTGTGATAATGGCTGATCTGGAAAGCCAACAGAGTATTGTGATAATGGCTGATCTGGAAAGCCAACAGAGTATTGTGATAATGGCTGATCTGGAAAGCCAACAGAGTATTGTGATAATGGCTGATCTGGAAAGCCAACAGAGTATTGTGATAATGGCTGATCTGGAAAGCCAACAGAGTATTGTGATAATGGCTGATCTGGAAAGCCAACAGAGTATTGTGATAATGGCTGATCTGGAAAGCCAACAGAGTATTGTGATAATGGCTGATCTGGAAAGCCAACAGAGTATTGTGATAATGGCTGATCTGGAAAGCCAACAGAGTATTGTGATAATGGCTGATCTGGAAAGCCAACAGAGTATTGTGATAATGGCTGATCTGGAAAGCCAACAGAGTATTGTGATAATGGCTGATCTGGAAAGCCAACAGAGTATTGTGATAATGGCTGATCTGGAAAGCCAACAGAGTATTGTGATAATGGCTGATCTGGAAAGCCAACAGAGTATTGTGATAATGGCTGATCTGGAAAGCCAACAGAGTATTGTGATAATGGCTGATCTGGAAAGCCAACAGAGTATTGTGATAATGGCTGATCTGGAAAGCCAACAGAGTATTGTGATAATGGCTGATCTGGAAAGCCAACAGAGTATTGTGATAATGGCTGATCTGGAAAGCCAACAGAGTATTGTGATAATGGCTGATCTGGAAAGCCAACAGAGTATTGTGATAATGGCTGATCTGGAAAGCCAACAGAGTATTGTGATAATGGCTGATCTGGAAAGCCAACAGAGTATTGTGATAATGGCTGATCTGGAAAGCCAACAGAGTATTGTGATAATGGCTGATCTGGAAAGCCAACAGAGTATTGTGATAATGGCTGATCTGGAAAGCCAACAGAGTATTGTGATAATGGCTGATCTGGAAAGCCAACAGAGTATTGTGATAATGGCTGATCTGGAAAGCCAACAGAGTATTGTGATAATGGCTGATCTGGAAAGCCAACAGAGTATTGTGATAATGGCTGATCTGGAAAGCCAACAGAGTATTGTGATAATGGCTGATCTGGAAAGCCAACAGAGTATTGTGATAATGGCTGATCTGGAAAGCCAACAGAGTATTGTGATAATGGCTGATCTGGAAAGCCAACAGAGTATTGTGATAATGGCTGATCTGGAAAGCCAACAGAGTATTGTGATAATGGCTGATCTGGAAAGCCAACAGAGTATTGTGATAATGGCTGATCTGGAAAGCCAACAGAGTATTGTGATAATGGCTGATCTGGAAAGCCAACAGAGTATTGTGATAATGGCTGATCTGGAAAGCCAACAGAGTATTGTGATAATGGCGTTTAGCTGTAGGTACAGTAACAGCAGTCAGACTGACAGTTCTTCCTGCATCTAGAAAGGCTAAATAAATCTGTTCTTAAACAGAGCTGAGTAAAGCCTGTAAACAAACCTTTGTTGGAAATAGAGGTTGCATGTTTCCTCCAAGTTAGAGGCGCCTGTCCCTGATTGGCCCTGGTGTGATGATGCTCTGACGACATCTCCGGGTCTGTACGGCTCGACGACAGCAGCGTCTTGGAAACGGAACACAAAGAGTCGATTCCCTCCGTCCTCCCGCTCCTCCCCACCGTCAGGACCGGGACACTGATCACCTGTGGGAGAAGGAACAGCTTAATATCACATCAGTTAAACAGTTGGAGCCTGAAAAGGAACAGCTTAATATCACATCAGTTAAACAGTTGGAGCCTGAAAAGGAACAGCTTAATATCACATCAGTTAAACAGTTGGAGCCTGAAAAGGAACAGCTTAATATCACATCAGTTAAACAGTTGGAGCCTGAAAAGGAACAGCTTAATATCACATCAGTTAAACAGTTGGAGCCTGAAAAGGAACAGCTTAATATCACATCAGTTAAACAGTTGGAACCTGAAAAGGAACAGCTTAATATCACATCAGTTAAACAGTTGGAGCCTGAAAAGGAACAGCTTAATATCACATCAGTTAAACAGTTGGAGCCTGAAAAGGAACAGCTTAATATCACATCAGTTAAACGGTTGGAGCCTGAAAAGGAACAGCTTAATATCACATCAGTTAAACAGTTGGAGCCTGAAAAGGAACAGCTTAATATCACATCAATCAATCAATCAATTTTATTTTATATAGCCCTTCTTACATCAGCTAATATCTCGAAGTGCTGTACAGAAACCCAGCCTAAAACCCCAAACAGCTAGTAATGCAGGTGTAGAAGCACGGTGGCTAGGAAAAACTCCCTAGAAAGGCCAAAACCTAGGAAGAAACCTAGAGAGGAACCAGGCTATGAGGGGTGGCCAGTCCTCTTCTGGCTGTGCCGGGTGGAGATTATAACAGAACCATGCCAAGATGTTCAAAAATGTTCATAAGTGACAAGCATGGTCAAATAATAATCAGGAATAAATCTCAGTTGGCTTTTCATAGCCGATCATTAAGAGTTGAAAACAGCAGGTCTGGGACAGGTAGGGGTTCCATAACCGCAGGCAGAACAGTTGAAACTGGAATAGCAGCAAGGCCAGGCGGACTGGGGACAGCAAGGAGTCACCACGGCCGGTAGTCCCGACGTATGGTCCTAGGGCTCAGGTCTCTCAGTTGGCTTTTCATAGCCGATCATTAAAGAGTTGAAAACAGCAGGTCTGGGACAGGTAGGGGTTTCGTAGCCGCAGGCAGAACAGTTGAAACTGGAATAGCAGCAAGGCCAGGCGGACTGGGGACAGCAAGGTGTCATCATGCCCGGTAGTCCTGACGTATGGTCCTAGGGCTCAGGTTCTCAGAGAGAAAGAGAGAACGAGAGAATTAGAGAGAGCATACTTAAATTCACACAGGACACTGGATAAGACAGGAGAAGTACTCCAGGTATAACCAACTAACCCCAGCCCCCCGACACATAAACTACTGCAGCATAAATACTGGAGGCTGAGACAGGAGCGGTCCGGAGACACTGTGGCCCCATCCGAAGAAACCCCCGGACAGGGCCAAACAGGAAGGATATAACCCCACCCACTCCGCCAAAGCACAGCCCCCACACCACTAGAGGGATATCCCCAACCACCAACTTACAATCCTGAGACAAGGCCTAGTATAGCCCACAGAGGTCTCCACCACAGCACAAACCAAGGGGGGGGGCGCCAACCCAGACAGGAAGATCACGTCAGTAACTCAACCCACTCAAGTGACGCACCCCTCCCAGGGACGGCATGAAAGAGCACCAGCAAGCCAGTGACTCAGCCCCTGCAACAGGGTTAGAGGCAGAGAACCCCAGTGGAGAGGGGAACCGGCCAGGCAGAGACAGCAAGGGCTGTTCGTTGCTCCAGCCTTTCCGTTCACCTTCACACTCCTGGGCCAGACTACACTCAATCATATGACCTACTGAAGAGATAAGTCTTCAGTAAAGACTTAAAGGTTGAGACCGAGTCTGCGTCTCTCACATGGGTAGGCAGACTGTTCCATAAAAATGGAGATCTATAGGAGAAAGCCCTGCCTCCCGCTGTTTGCTTACATCAGTTAAACAGTTGGAGCCTGAAAAGGAACAGCTTAATATCACATCAGTTAAACAGTTGGAGCCTGAAAAGGAACAGCTTAATATCACATCAGTTAAACAGTTGGAGCCTGAAAAGGAACAGCTTAATATCACATCAGTTAAACAGTTGGAGCCTGAAAAGGAACAGCTTAATATCACATCAGTTAAACAGTTGGAGCCTGAAAAGGAACAGCTTAATATCACATCAGTTAAACAGTTGGAGCCTGAAAAGGAACAGCTTAATATCACATCAGTGTCACGATCGTTGAGAGACGGGTCGGACCAAGGTGCAGCGTGAAAAGCGTACATGTTTATTCACCCAATAAACATACAAACCAAAACCAGAAACAACGTAACGTGAAGTCCTCATGCTATACACATACACGCCTAAACGGAACAAGATCCCACAACACACAGTAGGCAATGGGCTACCTAAGGATGATCCCCAATCAGAGACAATGAGCGACAGCTGCCTCTGATTGGGAATCACACCCGGCCAGACATAGACATAGAGTAACTAGAACCTAAACATAGAATATATAACATAGATATCCACACCCTGACTCAACAAACAAGAGTTCTATAGGTCAGGGCGTGACAATCAGTTAAACAGTTGGAGCCTGAAAAGGAACAGCGTAATATCACATCAGTTAAACAGTTGGAGCCTGAAAAGGAACAGCTTAATATCACATCAGTTAAACAGTTGGAGCCTGAGAAGGAACAGCTTAATATCACATCAGTTAAACAGTTGGAGCCTGAAAAGGAACAGCTTAATATCACATCAGTTAAACAGTTGGAGCCTGAAAAGGAACAGCTTAATATCACATCAGTTAAACAGTTGGAGCCTGAGAAGGAACAGCTTAATATCACATCAGTTAAACAGTTGGAGCCTGAAAAGGAACAGCTTAATATCACATCAGTTAAACAGTTGGAGCCTGAAAAGGAACAGCTTAATATCACATCAGTTAAACAGTTGGAGCCTGAAAAGGAACAGCTTAATATCACATCAGTTAAACAGTTGGAGCCTGAAAAGGAACAGCTTAATATCACATCAGTTAAACAGTTGGAGCCTGAAAAGGAACAGCTTAATATCACATCAGTTAAACAGTTGGAGCCTGAAAAGGAACAGCTTAATATCACATCAGTTAAACAGTTGGAGCCTGAAAAGGAACAGCTTAATATCACATCAGTTAAACAGTTGGAGCCTGAAAAGGAACAGCTTAATATCACATCAGTTAAACAGTTGGAGCCATTAGATGTCATTAGAAGGTTAGTTGGAGCACTCCTAGTAGATGTCATTAGAAGGTTAGTTGGAGCACTCCTAGTAGCTGTCATTACAAGGTTAGTTGTAGCACTCCTGGTAGCTGTCATTACAAGGTTAGTTGGAGCACTCCTAGTAGCTGTCATTACAAGGTTAGTTGGAGCACTCCTAGTAGCTGTCATTATGTTAGTTGGAGCACTCCTAGTAGCTGTCATTATGTTAGTTGGAGCACTCCTAGTAGCTGTCATTATGTTAGTTGGAGCACTCCTAGTAGCTGTCATTACAAGGTTAGTTGTAGCACTCCTGGTAGCTGTCATTACAAGGTTAGTTGGAGCACTCCTAGTAGCTGTCATTATGTTAGTTGGAGCACTCCTAGTAGCTGTCATTACAAGGTTAGTTGGAGCACTCCTAGTAGCTGTCATTATGTTAGTTGGAGCACTCCTAGTAGATGTCATTACAAGGTTAGTTGGAGCACTCCTAGTAGCTGTCATTATGTTAGTTGGAGCACTCCTAGTAGCTGTCATTATGTTAGTTGGAGCACTCCTAGTAGCTGTCATTATGTTAGTTGGAACACTCCTAGTAGATGTCATTACAAGGTTAGTTGGAGCACTCCTAGTAGATGTCATTACAAGGTTAGTTGGAGCACTCCTGGTAGCTGTCATTACAAGGTTAGTTGGAGCACTCCTAGTAGATGTCATTACAAGGTTAGTTGGAGCACTCCTAGTAGATGTCATTATGTTAGTTGGAGCACTCCTAGTAGATGTCATTACAAGGTTAGTTGGAGCACTCCTAGTAGATGTCATTACAAGGTTAGTTGGAGCACTCCTAGTAGCTGTCATTATGTTAGCTGGAGCACTCCTAGTAGCTGTCATTATGTTAGTTGGAGCACTCCTAGTAGATGTCATTAGAAGGTTAGTTGGAGCACTCCTAGTAGCTGTCATTACAGGGTTAGTTGGAGCACTCCTAGTAGATGTCATTACAAGGTTAGTTGGAGCACTCCTAGTAGCTGTCATTACAGGGTTAGTTGGAGCACTCCTAGTAGATGTCATTACAAGGTTAGTTGGAGCACTCCTAGTAGCTGTCATTACAGGGTTAGTTGGAGCACTCCTAGTAGATGTCATTAGAAGGTTAGTTGGAGCACTCCTAGTAGCTGTCATTATGTTAGTTGGAGCACTCCTAGTAGATGTCATTAGAAGGTTAGTTGGAGCACTCCTAGTAGCTGTCATTACAGGGTTAGTTGGAGCACTCCTAGTAGATGTCATTACAAGGTTAGTTGGAGCACTCCTAGTAGATGTCATTACAAGGTTAGTTGGAGCACTCCTGGTAGCTGTCATTATGTTAGTTGGAGCACTCCTGGTAGCTGTCATTATGTTAGTTGGAGCACTCCTGGTAGCTGTCATTATGTTAGTTGGAGCACTCCTGGTAGCTGTCATTATGTTAGTTGGAGCACTCCTGGTAGCTGTCATTATGTTAGTTGGAGCACTCCTGGTAGCTGTCATTATGTTAGTTGGAGCACTCCTAGTAGCTGTCATTATGTTAGTTGGAGCACTCCTAGTAGCTGTCATTATGTTAGTTGGAGCACTCCTAGTAGATGTCATTACAAGGTTAGTTGGAGCACTCCTAGTAGCTGTCATTACAAGGTTAGTTGGAGCACTCCTAGTAGATGTCATTACAAGGTTAGTTGGAGCACTCCTAGTAGCTGTCATTATGTTAGTTGGAGCACTCCTAGTAGATGTCATTACAAGGTTAGTTGGAGCACTCCTAGTAGCTGTCATTATGTTAGTTGGAGCACTCCTAGTAGATGTCATTACAAGGTTAGTTGGAGCACTCCTAGTAGCTGTCATTACAAGGTTAGTTGGAGCACTCCTAGTAGATGTCATTACAAGGTTAGTTGGAGCACTCCTAGTAGCTGTCATTATGTTAGTTGGAGCACTCCTAGTAGATGTCATTACAAGGTTAGTTGGAGCACTCCTAGTAGCTGTCATTATGTTAGTTGGAGCACTCCTAGTAGCTGTCATTATGTTAGTTGGAGCACTCCTAGTAGCTGTCATTACAAGGTTAGTTGGAGCACTCCTAGTAGCTGTCATTACAAGGTTAGTTGGAGCACTCCTAGTAGATGTCATTACAAGGTTAGTTGGAGCACTCCTAGTAGCTGTCATTACAAGGTTAGTTGGAGCACTCCTAGTAGATGTCATTATGTTAGTTGGAGCACTCCTAGTAGATGTCATTATGTTAGTTGGAGCACTCCTAGTAGCTGTCATTACAAGGTTAGTTGGAGCACTCCTAGTAGCTGTCATTATGTTAGTTGGAGCACTCCTAGTAGCTGTCATTATGTTAGTTGGAGCACTCCTAGTAGCTGTCATTACAAGGTTAGTTGGAGCACTCCTAGTAGCTGTCATTATGTTAGTTGGAGCACTCCTAGTAGCTGTCATTACAAGGTTAGTTGGAGCACTCCTAGTAGATGTCATTACAAGGTTAGTTGGAGCACTCCTAGTAGATGTCATTACAAGGTTAGTTGGAGCACTCCTAGTAGATGTCATTACAAGGTTAGTTGGAGCACTCCTAGTAGCTGTCATTACAAGGTTAGTTGGAGCACTCCTAGTAGCTGTCATTACAAGGTTAGTTGGAGCACTCCTAGTGGCTGTCATTACAAGGTTAGTTGGAGCACTCCTAGTAGATGTCATTACAAGGTTAGTTGGAGCACTCCTAGTAGCTGTCATTACAAGGTTAGTTGGAGCACTCCTGGTAGCTGTCATTACAAGGTTAGTTGGAGCACTCCTAGTAGCTGTCATTATGTTAGTTGGAGCACTCCTAGTAGCTGTCATTATGTTAGTTGGAGCACTCCTAGTAGCTGTCATTATGTTAGTTGGAGCACTCCTAGTAGCTGTCATTACAGGGTTAGTTGGAGCACTCCTAGTAGCTGTCATTATGTTAGTTGGAGCACTCCTAGTAGATGTCATTAGAAGGTTAGTTGGACGCAATAACCTGGAACAGACTAAAGTGGGAAGGTCTACAGTCATGGAATAAAGATGAAAACCAGTCACCTGTATTTCACAGGACAGGCTTCAGAACCATCAAATACAATCTGTTGATGCCATAAAACCTAGGTGGAAAATATCCAGGTTAAGACAACATGATCACTAATGTAGGACCAGCACCATTACTATCTACCAGAGCCACTACTATATACCAGAGCCATTACTATCTACCAGAGCCATTACTATCTACCAGAGCCACTACTATCTACCAGAGCCACTACTATATACCAGAGCCATTACTATCTACCAGAGCCATTACTATCTACCAGAGCCATTACTATCTACCAGAGTCACTACTATCTACCAGAGCCACTACTATCTACCAGAGCCATTACTATCTACCAGAGCCACTACTATCTACCAGAGCCACTACTATCTACCAGAGCCACTACTATCTACCAGAGCCACTACTATCTACCAGAGCCATTACTATCTACCAGAGGCCATTACTATCTACCAGAGCCACTACTATCTACCATTACTATCTACCAGAGCCATTACTATCTACCAGAGCCACTACTATATACCAGAGCCATTACTATCTACCAGAGCCACTACTATCTACCAGAGCCATTACTATCTACCAGAGCCACTACTATATACCACTACTATCTACCAGAGCCATTACTATCTACCAGAGCCACTACTATATACCACTACTATCTACCAGAGCCACTACTATCTACCACTACTATCTACCAGAGCCATTACTATCTACCAGAGCCACTACTATATACCAGAGCCATTACTATCTACCAGAGCCACTACTATCTACCAGAGCCATTACTATCTACCAGAGCCATTACTATCTACCAGAGCCATTACTATCTACCAGAGCCATTACTATCTACCAGAGCCATTACTATCTACCAGAGCCATTACTATCTAGCATAGCTGGTCCTATTGTTGCAAACAGTTCTGGGTTATTAGAATCCCGTTGTCTTAAACTTTGTCATCTTCAACCTAGCATAAAACTAAATCCAGAAATAATCTAGAATAAAATATTTATAAAAGATGTCTTTCAAGATACAGTACTGTCCATTGTTCCAGTACCTCCTATGAACAGAGGCTTCAGAACCATGCAACACAATTTTGTCGGTTTAATATAATTTGTCCATGCCATATAAATCTAAGCAGAGTATGAAATGAAATGTTTATCTGTTTTGTCTTGCAAGACGTTCCAGTACCTAGTATGAGCAGAGCCTGCTGGCTGGGGTCCAGTAGAAACACAGGATCCCAGGGACTGGCCAGGAGATGAGTGTCTGGGAGAGAGAAGCAGCACACTACTCTCCCATCTACCACGTCTTGGAGGAAGATCTTCCCATTCCTCTGCATGATCAGAGCCTGTTTACCACGGACCATGAGGAAACATGATCAGAGACTGTTTACCACGGACCATGAGGAAACATGATCAGAGACTGTTTACCACGGACCATGAGGAAACATGATCAGAGACTGTTTACCACAGACCATGAGGAAACATGATCAGATAGGAGTAGAAAGATACGATAACTAAGATAGGAGTAGTAAGATAACTAAGATAGGAGTAGTAAGATAACTAAGATAGGAGTAGAAAGATAAGATAACTAAGATAGGAGTAGTAAGACAACTAAGATAGAAGAAGTAAGATAAGATGACTAAGATAGGAGTAGTAAGATAACTAAGATAGGAGTAGCAAGATAAGATGACTAAGATAGGAGTAGTAAGATAACTAAGATAGGAGTAATAAGATAACTAAGATAGGAGTAGTAAGATAACTAAGATAGGAGTAGTAAGATAAGATGACTAAGATAGGAGTAGTAAGATAACTAAGATAGGAGTAGTAAGATAACTAACATATAAGTAATAAGGTAACTAAGATAGAAGTAGTAAGATAACTAAGATAGGAGTAGTAAGGTAACTAAGATAGGAGTAGTAAGATAACTAACATAGAAGTAATAAGATAAGATAACTAAGATAGGAGTAGTAAGATAACTAAGATAGGAGTAGTAAGATAACTAACAGAAGTAATAAGATAACTAAGATAGGAGTAGCAAGATAACTAAGATAAGAGTAGGAAGATAAGATAACTAAGATAGGAGTAGCAAGATAACTAAGATAGGAGTCGCAAGATAACTAAGATAGGAGTAGTAAGATAACTAACAGAAGTAATAAGATAACTAAGATAGGAGTAGCAAGATAACTAAGATAGGAGTAGAAAGATAAGATAACTAAGATAGGAGTAGCAAGATAACTAAGATAGGAGTAGCAAGATAACTAAGATAGGAGTAGTAAGATAACTAAGATAGGAGTAGTAAGGTAACTAAGATAGAAGTAGTAAGATAACTAAGATAGGAGTAGTAAGGTAACTAAGATAGGAGTAGTAAGATAACTAACATAGAAGTAATAAGATAACTAAGATAGGAGTAATAAGATAACTAAGATAGGAGTAGTACGATAACTAAGATAGGAGTAGTAAGATAACTAAGATAGGAGTAGTAAGATAACTAAGATAGGAGTAGAAAGATACGATAACTAAGATAGGAGTAGTAAGATAACTAAGATAGGAGCAGAAAGATAACTAAGATAGGAGTAGAAAGATAAGATAACTAAGATAGGAGTAGTAAGACAACTAAGATAGAAGTAGTAAGATAAGATGACTAAGATAGGAGTAGTAAGATAACTAAGATAGGAGTAGTAAGACAACTAAAATAGGAGTAATAAGATAACTAAGATAGGAGTAGTACGATAACTAAGATAGGAGTAGTAAGATAAATAAGATAGGAGTAATAAGATAATTAAGATAGGAGTAGAAAGATACGATAACTAAGATAGGAGTAGTAAGATAACTAAGATAGGAGTAGTAAGATAACTAAGATAGGAGTAGTAAGATAACTAACAGAAGTAATAAGATAACTAAGATAGGAGTATCAAGATAACTAAGATAGGAGTAGAAAGATAAGATAACTAAGATAGGAGTAGCAAGATAACTAAGATAGGAGTAGCAAGATAACTAAGATAGGAGTAGTAAGATAACTAACAGAAGTAATAAGATAACTAAGATAGGAGTAGCAAGATAACTAAGATAGGAGTAGAAAGATAAGATAACTGAGATAGGAGTAGCAAGATAACTAAGATAGGAGTAGTAAGATAACTAAGATAGGAGTAGTAAGATAACTAAGATAGGAGTAGTAAGGTAACTAAGATAGGAGTAGTAAGATAACTAAGATAGGAGTAGTAAGATAACTAAGCTAGGAGTAGTAAGATAACTAAGATAGGAGTAGTAAGATAACTAAGATAGGAGTAGTAAGATAACTAAGATAGTAGTAAGATGACTAAGATAGGAGTAGTAAGATAACTAAGATAGAAGTAGTAAGATAACTAAGATAGGAGTAGTAAGATAACTAACAGAAGTAATAAGATAACTAAGATAGGAGTAGTAAGATAACTAAGATAGGAGTAGTAAGATAAGATGACTAAGATAGAAGTAGTAAGATAACTAAGATAGGAGTAGTAAGATAAGATGGCTAAGATAGGAGTAGTAAGATAACTAAGATAGGAGTAGAAAGATAAGACAACTAAGATAGGAGTAGTAAAATAACTAAGATACAGTGAGGGAAAAAAATTATTTGATCCCCTGCTGATTTTGTACGTTTGCCCACTGACAAAGAAATGATCAGTCTATAATTTTAATGGTAGGTTTATTTGAACAGTGAGAGACAGAATAACAACAAAAAAATCCAGAAAAACGCATGTCAAAAATGTTATAAATTGATTTGCATTTTAATGAGGGAAATAAGTATTTGACCCCCTCTCAATCAGAAAGATTTCTGGCTCCCAGGTGTCTTTATACAGGTAATGAGCTGAGATTAGGAGCACACTCTTAAAGGGAGTGCTCCTAATCTCAGTTTGTTACCTGTATAAAAGACACCTGTCCACAGAAGCAATCAATCAATCAGATTTCAAACTCTCCACCATGGCCAAGCCAAAGAGCTCTCCAAGGATGTCAGGGACAAGATTGTAGACCTACACAAGGCTGGAATGGGCTACAAGACCATCGCCAAGCAGCTTGGTGAGAAGGTGACAACAGTTGGTGCGATTATTCACAAATGGAAGAAACACAAAAGAACTGTCAATCTCCCTCGGCCTGGGGCTCCATGCAAGATCTCACCTCGTGTAGTTGCAATGATCATGAGAACGGTGAGGAATCAGCCCAGAACTACACAGGAGGATCTTGTCGATGATCTCAAGGCAGCTGGGACCATACTCACCAAGAAAACAATTGGTAACACACTACGCCGTGAAGGACTGAAATCCTGCAGCGCCCGCAAGGTCCCCCTGCTCAAGAAAGCACATATTCATGCCTGTCTGAAGTTTGCCAATGAACATCTGAATGATTCAGAGGAGAACTGGGTGAAAGTGTTGTGGTCAGATGAGAACAAAATGGAGCTCTTTGGCATCAACTCAACTCGCCGTGTTTGGAGGAGGAGGAATGCTGCCTATGACCCCAAGAACATCATCCCCACCGTCAAACATGGAGGTGGAAACATTATGCTTTGGGGGTGTTTTTCTGCTAAGGGGACAGGACAACTTCACCGCATCAAAGGGACGATGGACGGGGCCATGTACCGTCAAATCTTGGGTGAGAACCTCCTTCCCTCAGCCAGGGCATTGAAAATGGGTCGTGGATGGGTATTCCAGCATGACAATGACCCAAAACACACGGCCAAGGCAACAAAGGATTGGCTCAAGAAGAAGCACATTAAGGTCCTGGAGTGGCCTAGCCAGTCTCCAGACCTTAATCCCATAGAAAATCTGTGGAGGGAGCTGAAGGTTCGAGTTGCCAAACGTCAGCCTCGAAACCTTAATGACTTGGATAAGATCTGCAAAGAGGAATGGGACAAAATCCCTCCTGATATGTGTGCAAACCTGGTGGCCAACTACAAGAAATGTCTGACCTCTGTGATTGCCAACAAGGGTTTTGCCACCAAGTACTAAGTAATGTTTTGCAGAGCTGTCAAATACTTACTTCCCTCATTAAAATGCAAATCAATTTATAACATTTTTGACATGCGTTTTTCTGGATTTTTTTGTTGTTATTCTGTCTCTCACTGTTCAAATAAACCTACCATTAAAATTATAGACTGATCATGTCTTTGTCAGTGGGCAAACGTACAAAATCAGCAGGGGATCAAATCCTTTTTCCCTCACTGTAGATAAAGGATAGTGACACAGAGAAACACACTAGTCCAGCATCACTGGAATCTTCTAAATCACTCCATCTGATGAGAGGGAGATGAACATGGTGGTCTGAGAGAGTCAATGTAATAAAGCTGGTTTACCAGGCGCTGGAGGAACGGAACAGTAGCAGTCACCACGGGGAGACAGCCTGGATCTGATGGTCTGACAGATAGGAGACAGGAGAGACAGGAAGTTATGGAGGGAGGGGAAACACCCTGGAGCTGATGGTCTGACAGATAGGAGACAGGAGAGACAGGAAGTTATGGAGGGAGGGGAAACAGCCTGGATCTGATGGTCTGACAGATAGGAGACAGGAAAGACAGGAAGTTATGGAGGGAGGGGAAACAGCCTGGATCTGATGGTCGGACAGATAGAAGACAGGAGAGACAGGAAGTTATGGAGGGAGGGGAAACAGCCTGGAGCTGATGGTCTGACAGATAGGAGACAGGAGAGACAGGAAGTTATGGAGGGAGGGGAAACAGCCTGGATCTGATGGTCTGACAGATAGGAGACAGGAGAGACAGGAAGTTATGGAGGGAGGGGAAACACCCTGGAGCTGATGGTCTGACAGATAGGAGACAGGAGAGACAGGAAGTTATGGAGGGAGGGGAAACAGCCTGGATCTGATGGTCTGACAGATAGAAGACAGGAAGTTATGGAGGGAGGGGAAACAGCCTGGAGCTGATGGTCTGACAGATAGAAGACAGGAAGTTATGGAGGGAGGGGAAACAGCCTGGATCTGATGGTCTGACAGATAGGAGACAGGAAGTTATGGAGGGAGGGGAAACAGCCTGGATCTGATGGTCCGACAGATAGAAGACAGGAAGTTATGGAGGGAGGGGAAACAGCCTGGATCTGATGGTCGGACAGATAGAAGACAGGAGAGACAGGAAGTTATGGAGGGAGGGGAAACAGCCTGGATCTGATGGTCTGACAGATAGGAGACAGGAGAGACAGGAAGTTATGGAGGGAGGGGAAACAGCCTGGATCTGATGGTCTGACAGATAGGAGACAGGAGAGACAGGAAGTTATGGAGGGAGGGGAAACAGCCTGGATCTGATGGTCTGACAGATAGGAGACAGGAGAGACAGGAAGTTATGGAGGGAGGGGAAACAGCCTGGATCTGATGGTCGGACAGATAGAAGACAGGAGAGACAGGAAGTTATGGAGGGAGGGGAAACACCCTGGAGCTGATGGTCTGACAGATAGGAGACAGGAGAGACAGGAAATTATGGAGGGAGGGGAAACAGCCTGGATCTGATGGTCGGACAGATAGGAGACAGGAGAGACAGGAAGTTATGGAGGGAGGGGAAACACCCTGGAGCTGATGGTCTGACAGATAGAAGACAGGAAGTTATGGAGGGAGGGGAAACACCCTGGAGCTGATGGTCTGACAGATAGGAGACAGGAGAGACAGGAAGTTATGGAGGGAGGGGAAACACCCTGGAGCTGATGGTCTGACAGATAGAGATAGGAGACAGGAAGTTATGGAGGGAGGGGAAACAGCCTGGAGCTGATGGTCTGACAGATAGAAGACAGGAGAGACAGGAAGTTATGGAGGGAGGGGAAACAGCCTGGAGCTGATGGTCTGACAGATAGAAGACAGGAAGTTATGGAGGGAGGGGAAACACCCTGGAGCTGATGGTCTGACAGATAGAAGACAGGAAGTTATGGAGGGAGGGGAAACACCCTGGAGCTGATGGTCTGACAGATAGAAGACAGGAGAGACAGGAAGTTATGGAGGGAGGGGAAACACCCTGGAGCTGATGGTCTGACAGATAGGAGACAGGAGAGACAGGAAGTTATGGAGGGAGGGGAAACAGCCTGGAGCTGATGGTCTGACAGATAGAAGACAGGAAGTTATGGAGGGAGGGGAAACACCCTGGAGCTGATGGTCTGACAGATAGAAGACAGGAAGTTATGGAGGGAGGGGAAACACCCTGGAGCTGATGGTCTGACAGATAGAAGACAGGAAGTTATGGAGGGAGGGGAAACACCCTGGAGCTGATGGTCTGACAGATAGAAGACAGGAAGTTATGGAGGGAGGGGAAACAGCCTGGAGCTGATGGTCTGACAGATAGAAGACAGGAGAGACAGGAAGTTATGGAGGGAGGGGAAACACCCTGGAGCTGATGGTCTGACAGATAGGAGACAGGAGAGACAGGAAGTTATGGAGGGAGGGGAAACAGCCTGGATCTGATGGTCTGACAGATAGGAGACAGGAGAGACAGGAAGTTATGGAGGGAGGGGAAACACCCTGGAGCTGATGGTCTGACAGATAGGAGACAGGAAGTTATGGAGGGAGGGGAAACAGCCTGGAGCTGATGGTCTGACAGATAGAAGACAGGAAGTTATGGAGGGAGGGGAAACAGCCTGGAGCTGATGGTCTGACAGATAGAAGACAGGAAGTTATGGAGGGAGGGGAAACAGCCTGGAGCTGATGGTCTGACAGATAGGAGACAGGAAGTTATGGAGGGAGGGGAAACAGCCTGGAGCTGATGGTCTGACAGATAGGAGACAGGAAGTTATGGAGGGAGGGGAAACAGCCTGGAGCTGATGGTCTGACAGATAGAAGACAGGAAGTTATGGAGGGAGGGGAAACAGCCTGGAGCTGATGGTCTGACAGATAGAAGACAGGAAGTTATGGAGGGAGGGGAAACACCCTGGAGCTGATGGTCTGACAGATAGGAGACAGGAAGTTATGGAGGGAGGGGAAACAGCCTGGAGCTGATGGTCTGACAGATAGAAGACAGGAAGTTATGGAGCTCTATATCATGTTTCTATCAATGTTTATGTAATGTAACTTGGTATGGGTTACTCAAGTTAACCTTCTGATAGATTGTGTAGAATAGAATAGAATCCTGTAAACCTTTCTGCTAGTTGTGTGACATCATGAGAGTTCAGTCCTCTTCCTGCGTAGACTAGATGACATGCTCCACTCTTCCAGGTGACCAGTATATGGACCTGTGTGCTGGTGTGGGTAGCACCCTGGCTGTGTGGGGCATCCTCAGCAGCAGTACGAGGCCAGTCATCCACAAACATAATGCTGCTGAACACACTGTCTGCTGCCAATGAGACAACAGACAGAGGAAGACCTACACAATGGAGGAGAGAGATAAGAGACTTCCTGCACAGTCATATTAATTTCATCCATTTAGGAAATAAACACCTACAGCGCATCTCTTCTAGGTTCTTATACAGATAAGAAATAGGCTCGAGGGTCTGTGCATATGAAACGGCAACTTAACAACCGAGGTAAACAAAACAAAGAAATAAGAAAACATTTACTTAGAAATATTATGGTGTTGTGTGCTTTTCACCAGTGGCCTCATTTACAAACGTTGCATATGCATAAAGATATACCCCAAAACATGCATTCGCCAGTTCAGGCAAAAGTTGGCATTTATCAAATCTGACCTTGATGTGAGAATGTGCTTATCCTCAGGCAAACTTTAGACCAGTGGTCACCAACCGGTCAATCGACTGGTGGATCTTCAAGGCATTACTAGTGGATCACCAACCGGTCAATCGACTGGTGGATCTTCAAGGCATTACTAGTGGATCACCAACCGGTCAATCGACTGGTGGATCTTCAAGGCATTACTAGTCGATCACCAAACGTTTGTGTCGAAAAGCCAATGATAAAGACTTGCACTCCTTTTTGTTTTATTGGTGTTGTGCTGTTGGCGGTAGGTGCATTTGATTCAGAAGCCCTGTTGGCGGTAGGTGCATTTGATTCAGAAGCCCTGTTGGCGGTAGGTGCATTTGATTCAGAAGCCCTGTTGGCGGTAGGTGCATTTGATTCAGAAGCCCTGTTGGCGGTAGGTGCATTTGATTCAGAAGCCCTGTTGGTGGTAGGTGCATTTGATTCAGAAGCCCTGTTGGCGGTAGGTGCATTTGATTCAGAAGCCCTGTTGGTGGTAGGTGCATTTGATTCAGAAGCCCTGTTGGTGGTAGGTGCATTTGATTCAAAAGCCGTGTTGGCGGTAGGTGCATTTGATTCAGAAGCCCTGTGCACTGGGTAGGCTAATTGTTCCCATTTGTAACCCTTTAATTTGTCTGAAAAGACAATCTCCGCCTACCCGGAAGACCGGGAGATCTGTGGCTAAATTGAGTGCTGCTGGCCAATCGGATAGTTCAAATCACTGAGTCTACAGCTTCTACGACCCCCGGCCACAGCAAAGTTTGATACTCGCCTACGTAAGATTTCATAACTTTTAAAACCATGACCAAAGAAAGAATACAGCACAGAGCTGCTGTTTTTATGAGTGAATTCATGTTTAAGTTTTTATTTAGTACTGTCAGCACTGTTTTTTTTCAGACCTGTCAACACTGTTTTTATTCAGTACTGTCAGCACTGTTTTTATTCAGTACTGTCAACACTCTTTTTTTTCAGACCTGTCAACACTGTTTTTATTCAGTACTGTCAGCACTGTTTTTATTTAGTACTGTCAACACTCTTTTTTTTCAGACCTGTCAACACTGTTTTTATTCAGTACTGTCAACACTGTTTTTATTTAGTACTGTCAACACTCTTTTTTTTCAGACCTGTCAACACTGTTTTTATTCAGTACTGTCAACACTCTTTTTTTTCAGTACTGTCAGCACTGTTTTTATTCAGACCTGTCAGCACTGTTTTTATTCAGTACTGTCAACACTGTTTTTATTCAGTACTGTCAACACTGTTTTTATTCAGTACTGTCAACACTGTTTTTATTCAGTTCTGTCAACACTGTTTTTATTCAACTCTATTACAAAACATAAAACGTGCTTCTCTCTACTTCCACTCTCGCTGCAGCTGCAATGAATGAGTAGCAAAGTGTATCGATAGCCCTGCATTTGTACTATTATTAACAACTAGTGGTGTGTATTCATGGAGGCCAAAGGAAGCCAGGCTTCCCCAAAAAAATTACCAATAAAAAAATGGCAGCTGGGACCATAGTCACCAAGAAAACAATTGGTAACACACTATGCCGTGAAGGACTGAAATCCTGCAGCGCCCGCAAGGTCCCCCTGCTCAAGAAAGCACATATACAGGGCCGTCTGAAGTTTGCCAATGAACATCTGAATGATTCAGAGGAGAACTGGGTGAAAGTGTTATGTTCAGATGAGACCAAAATGGAGCATCAACTCAACTCGCCGTGTTTGGAGGAGGAGGAATGCTGCCTATGATCCCAAGAACACCATCCCCACCGTCAAACATGGAGGTGGAAACATTATGCTTTGGGGGTGTTTTTCTGCTAAGGGGACAGGACAACTTCACCGCATCAAAGGGACAATGGACGGGGCCATGTACCGTCAAATCTTGGGTGAGAACCTCCTTCCCTCAGCCAGGGCATTGAAAATGGGTCGTGGATGGGTATTCCAGCATGACAATGACCCAAAACACACGGCCAAGGCAACAAAGGAGTGGCTCAAGAAGAAGCACATTAAGGTCCTGGAGTGGCCTAGCCAGTCTCCAGACCTTAATCCCATAGAAAATCTGTGGAGGGAGCTGAAGGTTCGAGTTGCCAAACGTCAAGCTCGATAACCTTAATGACTTTAATGAACATGCACCTGTGGAACGGTCGTTAAGACACTAACAGCTTACAGACGGTAGGCAATTAAGGTCACAGTTATGAAAACTTAGGACACTAAAGAGGCCTTTCTACTGACTCTGAAAAACACAAAAAGAAAGATGCCCAGGGTCCCTGCTCATCTGCGTGAACGTGCCTTAGGCATGCTGCAAGGAGGCATGAGGACTGCAGATGTGTCCAGGGTTATATATTGCAATGTCCGTACTGTGAGACGCCTAAGACAGCGCTACAGGGAGACAGGACGGACAGCTGATCGTCCTCGCAGTGGCAGACCACGTGTAACAACACCTGCACAGGATCGGTACATCCAAACATCACACCTGCGGGACAGGTACAGGATGGCAACAACAACTGCCAGAGTTACACCAGGAACGCACAATCCCTCCATCAGTGCTCAGACTGTCCGCAATAGGCCTGTTGTAGGCCTGTTGTAAGGCAGGTCCTCACCAGACATCACCGGCAACAACGTTGCCTATGGGCACAAACCCACCGTCGCTGGACCAGACAGGACTGGCAAAAAGTGCTCTTCACTGACGAGTCGCGGTTTTGTCTCACCAGGGGTGATGGTTGGATTCGCGTTTATCGTCGAACGAATGAGCATTACACCGAGGCCTATCATTGCAGGCAATCTCAACGCTGTGCGTTACAGGGAAGACATCCTCTTCCCTCATGTGGTACCCTTCCTGCAGGCTCATCCTGACATGACCCTCCAGCATGACAATGCCACCAGCCATACTGCTCGTTCTGTGCGTGATTTCCTGCAAGACAGGAATGTCAGTGTTCTGCCATGGCCAGCGAAGAGCAAGGATCTCAATCTGGGCACGTCTGGGACCTGTTGGATCGGAGGGTGAGGGCTAGGGCCATTCCCCCCAGAAATGTCCAGGAACTTGCAGGTGCCTTGGTGGAAGAGTGGGGTAACATCTCACAGCAAGAACTGGCAAATCTGGTGCAGTCCATGAGGAGGAGATGCACTGCAGTACTTAATGCAGGTGGTTACTTTTGATTTTGACCCCCCCTTTGGTCATTTATGTTAGTCACATGTCTGTGGAACTTGTTCAGTTTATGTCTCAGTTGTTGAATCTTGTTATGTTCATACAAATATTTACACATGTTAAGTTTGCTGAAAATAAACGCAGTTGACAGTGAGAGGACGTTTATTTTTATTGCTGAGTTTATATCATATATCATAACCATTTTCAGAATGAAATCCGCACCTTTTCTGGCCGTGATGGTTGATATTCCCCAAGTAGCCATACAACAGATGACCATGCACATCTCTCCTTGGGCCTATTAGATATTATAACTAAATGTTTTTGCATCCGAAAGGGAGCGCGGTTTATAACATACAGTAGAATTTAACAGTTGAACAGGTAGGCTAGCGCTGTACTGTAGTTTTCATTTTTTTCAATGTTTCAGAATTTGCGGGCAGTACAGCATAGCCTATTTAGGTTTGGGAAAAAGTAAATACAAAACATTCTTGAATTCAAACGGTCTGTTTACAGGTCCACAACAATGTGCAATTGTTTTTGTCTTTCAGAAACGGACAGATAATCTACAGCAAATGTCACAGCAAAAGAAAACATTGTGCCAACCCCTCCAAAGACATCTGCATGGATATTTCCTTAGAAACTGTCTTGGCCTAATTCCAATACTTCCAAAGTATACAGCAAATTAGAGTGTTATTGTCACTATAAAAGGTGAATGGAGGCGTTTTCCAGGCGGAGTTATAATGCTCGTTCACGTGCACAGTTTTACGACAGGTCTGATTTATAACTGGAAACTTTATCAATCCCAATATTATTGTGCGTGCGATATTTAGGGTAACATTGAGGCCCCAGAACCAGTGTGGACAGTGAACTCACCTAAGTGTCTGTCCCAGACAGTGACCAGTTCAGTAACCAGGCCCAGAGTTATGTGTCTAGTACAGCTGCTAACAGCAGAACACAGGATCTCCTGGGCGTTGGGCCACAAGGCATCAGGCTCCGGGTCTGGAACAGAGAGACATGATGAGCTGCAACACTGCTGGCCATGAACCGTTCCTACAGCCAGAACGTTCAGGTAATATACTGACATACACTAGAAGGGCCTGTATTCATAAAGCCTCAGAGTGGGAGTGCTGATCTGGGATCCGGTCCCCTCTGTCCATGGAATCATCTAAATGGTCAAACTGATCCTAGATCAGACACTTGAATACAGACCCAGGATCTTATTTAACATCAACACAGATCCTATTGTAATCTCATAGTACGCGTGACTAAAGAACCCCCAACCTAATCAACCTACCTGGTTTGTCTTTGGGAGCTTTCCACAGTAAGTACTGCAGCAGATTGTGGCTGCCACTCCACCACAGACACACAGCTACAGACACTCCTCCTGGAGAGAGAGACAGGCAGGGGGAGAGAGACAGGCAGGGGGAGAGAGAGACAGGCAGGGGGAGAGAGACAGACAGGGGGAGAGAGAGACAGACAGGGGGAGAGAGACAGACAGGGGGAGAGAGAGACAGACAGGGGGAGAGAGAGACAGACAGGGGGAGAGAGAGACAGACAGGGGGAGAGAGACAGACAGGGGGAGAGAGACAGACAGGGGGAGAGAGACAGACAGGGGGAGAGAGAGACAGACAGGGGGAGAGAGAGACAGACAGGGGGAGAGAGAGACAGACAGGGGGAGAGAGACAGACCAGACAGGGGGAGAGAGAGACAGACAGGGGGAGAGAGAGACAGACAGGGGGAGAGAGAGACAGACAGGGGGAGAGAGACAGACAGGGGGAGAGAGAGACAGACAGGGGGAGAGAGACAGACAGGGGGAGAGAGAGACAGACAGGGGGAGAGAGAGACAGGGGGAGAGAGAGACAGACAGGGGGAGAGAGAGATAGACAGGGGGAGAGAGAGACAGACAGGGGGAGAGACAGACAGGGGGAGAGAGAGACAGACAGGGGGAGAGAGAGACAGACAGGGGGAGAGAGAGACAGGCAGGGGGAGAGAGAGACAGACAGGGGGAGAGAGACAGACAGGGGGAGAGAGAGACAGACAGGGGGAGAGAGACAGACAGGGGGAGAGAGAGACAGACAGGGGGAGAGAGAGACAGACAGGGGGAGAGAGAGACAGACAGGGGGAGAGAGACAGGCAGGGGGAGAGAGACAGACAGGGGGAGAGAGAGACAGGGGGAGAGAGACAGACAGGGGGAGAGAGAGACAGGGGGAGAGAGAGACAGACAGGGGGAGAGAGAGACAGACAGGGGGAGAGAGAGACAGGGGGAGAGAGAGACAGACAGGGGGAGAGAGAGACAGGGGGAGAGAGAGACAGACAGGGGGAGAGAGACAGACAGGGGGAGAGAGAGACAGGGGGAGAGAGAGACAGACAGGGGGAGAGAGAGACAGACAGGGGGAGAGAGAGACAGACAGGGGGAGAGAGACAGACAGGGGGAGAGAGAGACAGACAGGGGGAGAGAGAGAAAGACAGGGGGAGAGAGAGACAGACAGGGGGAGAGAGAGACAGACAGGGGGAGAGAGAGACAGACAGGGGGAGAGAGACAGACAGGGGGAGAGAGAGACAGACAGGGGGAGAGACAGACAGGGGGAGAGAGACAGACAGGGGGAGAGAGAGACAGACAGGGGGAGAGAGAGACAGACAGGGGGAGAGAGACAGACAGGGGGAGAGAGAGACAGACAGGGGGAGAGACAGACAGGGGGAGAGAGAGACAGACAGGGGGAGAGAGAGACAGACAGGGGGAGAGAGAGACAGGGGGAGAGAGACAGACAGGGGGAGAGAGAGACAGACAGGGGGAGAGAGAGACAGACAGGGGGAGAGAGAGACAGACAGGGGGAGAGAGAGACAGACAGGGGGAGAGAGAGACAGACAGGGGGAGAGAGAGACAGACGGGGAGAGAGAGACAGACAGGGGGAGAGAGACAGACAGGGGGAATGAGAGACAGACAGGGGGAGAGAGAGACAGACAGGGGGAGAGAGAGACAGACAGGGGGAGAGAGAAACAAAAAGGGGGAGAGAGAGACAGACAGGGGGAGAGAGAGACAGGGGGAGAGAGAGACAGACAGGGGGAGAGAGAGACAGGGGGAGAGAGAGACAGACAGGGGGAGAGAGACAGACAGGGGGAGAGAGAGACAGGGGGAGAGAGAGACAGACAGGGGGAGAGAGAGACAGACAGGGGGAGAGAGAGACAGACAGGGGGAGAGAGACAGACAGGGGGAGAGAGAGACAGACAGGGGGAGAGAGAGACAGACAGGGGGAGAGAGAGACAGACAGGGGGAGAGAGAGACAGACAGGGGGAGAGAGAGACAGACAGGGGGAGAGAGACAGACAGGGGGAGAGAGAGACAGACAGGGGGAGAGACAGACAGGGGGAGAGAGAGACAGACAGGGGGAGAGAGAGACAGACAGGGGGAGAGAGAGACAGACAGGGGGAGAGAGACAGACAGGGGGAGAGAGAGACAGACAGGGGGAGAGACAGACAGGGGGAGAGAGAGACAGACAGGGGGAGAGAGAGACAGACAGGGGGAGAGAGAGACAGGGGGAGAGAGACAGACAGGGGGAGAGAGAGACAGACAGGGGGAGAGAGAGACAGACAGGGGGAGAGAGAGACAGACAGGGGGAGAGAGAGACAGACAGGGGGAGAGAGAGACAGACGGGGAGAGAGAGACAGACAGGGGGAGAGAGACAGACAGGGGGAATGAGAGACAGACAGGGGGAGAGAGAGACAGACAGGGGGAGAGAGAGACAGACAGGGGGAGAGAGAAACAAAAAGGGGGAGAGAGAGACAGACAGGGGGAGAGAAAGACAGACAGGGGGAGAGAGAGACAGGGGGAGAGAGAGACAGACAGGGGGAGAGAGAGACAGACAGGGGGAGAGACAGACAGGGGGAGAGAGAGACAGACAGGGGGAGAGAGAGACAGGGGGAGAGAGAGACAGACAGGGGGAGAGAGAGATAGACAGGGGGAGAGAGAGACAGACAGGGGGAGAGACAGACAGGGGGAGAGAGAGACAGACAGGGGGAGAGAGAGACAGACAGGGGGAGAGAGAGACAGGCAGGGGGAGAGAGAGACAGACAGGGGGAGAGAGACAGACAGGGGGAGAGAGAGACAGACAGGGGGAGAGAGACAGACAGGGGGAGAGAGAGACAGACAGGGGGAGAGAGAGACAGACAGGGGGAGAGAGAGACAGACAGGGGGAGAGAGACAGGCAGGGGGAGAGAGACAGACAGGGGGAGAGAGAGACAGGGGGAGAGAGACAGACAGGGGGAGAGAGAGACAGGGGGAGAGAGAGACAGACAGGGGGAGAGAGAGACAGACAGGGGGAGAGAGAGACAGGGGGAGAGAGAGACAGACAGGGGGAGAGAGAGACAGGGGGAGAGAGAGACAGACAGGGGGAGAGAGACAGACAGGGGGAGAGAGAGACAGGGGGAGAGAGAGACAGACAGGGGGAGAGAGAGACAGACAGGGGGAGAGAGAGACAGACAGGGGGAGAGAGACAGACAGGGGGAGAGAGAGACAGACAGGGGGAGAGAGAGACAGACAGGGGGAGAGAGAGACAGACAGGGGGAGAGAGAGACAGACAGGGGGAGAGAGAGACAGACAGGGGGAGAGAGACAGACAGGGGGAGAGAGAGACAGACAGGGGGAGAGACAGACAGGGGGAGAGAGAGACAGACAGGGGGAGAGAGAGACAGACAGGGGGAGAGAGAGACAGACAGGGGGAGAGAGACAGACAGGGGGAGAGAGAGACAGACAGGGGGAGAGACAGACAGGGGGAGAGAGAGACAGACAGGGGGAGAGAGAGACAGACAGGGGGAGAGAGAGACAGGGGGAGAGAGACAGACAGGGGGAGAGAGAGACAGACAGGGGGAGAGAGAGACAGACAGGGGGAGAGAGAGACAGACAGGGGGAGAGAGAGACAGACAGGGGGAGAGAGAGACAGACAGGGGGAGAGAGAGACAGACGGGGAGAGAGAGACAGACAGGGGGAGAGAGACAGACAGGGGGAATGAGAGACAGACAGGGGGAGAGAGAGACAGACAGGGGGAGAGAGAGACAGACAGGGGGAGAGAGAAACAAAAAGGGGGAGAGAGAGACAGACAGGGGGAGAGAAAGACAGACAGGGGGAGAGAGAGACAGGGGGAGAGAGAGACAGACAGGGGGAGAGAGAGACAGACAGGGGGAGAGACAGACAGGGGGAGAGAGAGACAGACAGGGGGAGAGAGAGACAGACAGGGGGAGAGAGAGACAGACAGGGGGAGAGAGAGACAGACAGGGGGAAAGAGAGACAGACAGGGGGAGAGAGACAGACAGGGGGAGAGAGAGACAGACAGGGGGAGAGAGACAGACAGGGGGAGAGAGAGACAGACAGGGGGAGAGAGAGACAGACAGGGGGAGAGAGAGACAGACAGGGGGAGAGAGCGACAGACAGGGGGAGAGAGACAGACAGGGGGAGAGACAGACAGGGGGAAGAGAGACAGACAGGGGGAGAGAGAGACAGACAGGGGGAGAGACAGACAGGGGGAGAGAGAGACAGACAGGGGGAGAGAGAGACAGACAGGGGGAGAGAGAGACAGACAGGGGGAGAGAGAGACAGACAGGGGGAGAGAGAGACAGACAGGGGGAGAGAGAGACAGACAGGGGAGAGAGAGACAGACAGGGGGAGAGAGAGACAGACAGGGGGAGAGAGAGACAGACAGGGGGAGAGAGAGACAGACAGGGGGAGAGAGAGACAGACAGGGGGAGAGAGAGACAGACAGGGGGAGAGAGAGACAGACAGGGGGAGAGAGAGACAGACAGGGGGAGAGAGAGACAGACGGGGAGAGAGAGACAGACAGGGGGAGAGAGACAGACAGGGGGAGAGAGAGACAGACAGGGGGAGAGAGAGACAGACAGGGGGAGAGAGAGACAGACAGGGGGAGAGAGAAACAAAAAGGGGGAGAGAGAGACAGACAGGGGGAGAGAAAGACAGACAGGGGGAGAGAGAGACAGGGGGAGAGAGAGACAGACAGGGGGAGAGAGAGACAGACAGGGGGAGAGACAGACAGGGGGAGAGAGACAGACAGGGGGAGAGAGAGACAGACAGGGGGAGAGAGAGACAGACAGGGGGAGAGAGAGACAGACAGGGGGAGAGAGAGACAGACAGGGGGAGAGAGACAGACAGGGGGAGAGAGAGACAGACAGGGGGGAGAGAGACAGACAGGGGGAGAGAGAGACAGACAGGGGGAGAGAGAGACAGACAGGGGGAGAGAGCGACAGACAGGGGGAGAGAGACAGACAGGGGGAGAGACAGACAGGGGGAAGAGAGACAGACAGGGGGAGAGAGAGACAGACAGGGGGAGAGACAGACAGGGGGAGAGAGAGACAGACAGGGGGAGAGAGAGACAGACAGGGGGAGAGAGAGACAGACAGGGGGAGAGAGAGACAGACAGGGGGAGAGAGAGACAGACAGGGGGAGAGAGAGACAGGGGGAGAGAGAGACAGGGGGAGAGAGAGACAGACAGGGGGAGAGAGAGACAGACAGGGGGAGAGAGAGACAGACAGGGGGAGGGGAGAGACAGACAGGGGGAGAGAGAGACAGACAGGGGGAGAGAGAGACAGACAGGGGAGAGAGAGACAGACAGGGGGGGAGAGAGACAGACAGGGGGGGAGAGAGACAGACAGGGGGGAGAGAGAAAGACAGGGGGAGAGAGAGACAGACAGGGGGAGAGAGAGACAGACAGGGGGAGAGAGAGACAGACAGGGGGAGAGAGACAGACAGGGGGAGAGAGAGACAGACAGGGGGAGAGAGAGACAGACAGGGGGAGAGAGAGACAGACAGGGGGAGAGAGAGAGAGACAGGGGGAGAGAGAGACAGACAGGGGGAGAGAGAGACAGACAGGGGGAGAGAGACAGACAGGGGGAGAGAGAGACAGGGGGAGAGAGAGACAGACAGGGGGAGAGAGAGACAGACAGGGGGAGAGAGAGACAGACAGGGGGAGAGAGAGACAGACAGGGGAGAGAGAGACAGACAGGGGGAGAGAGACAGACAGGGGGAGAGAGAGACAGATAGGGGGAGAGAGAGACAGACAGGGGGAGAGAGAGACAGACAGGGGGAGAGAGAGACAGACAGGGGGAGAGAGAGACAGACAGGGGGAGAGAGAGACAGACAGGGGGAGAGAGAGACAGACAGGGGGAGAGAGAGACAGACAGGGGGAGAGAGAGACAGACAGGGGGAGAGAGAGACAGACAGGGGGGAGAGAGACAGACAGGGGGAGAGAGAGACAGACAGGGGGAGAGAGAGACAGACAGGGGAGAGAGAGACAGACAGGGGGAGAGAGAGACAGACAGGGGGAGAGAGAGACAGACAGGGGGAGAGAGACAGACAGGGGGAGAGAGACAGACAGGGGGAGAGAGAGACAGACAGGGGGAGAGAGAGACAGACAGGGGGAGAGAGAGACAGACAGGGGGAGAGAGAGACAGACAGGGGGAAAGAGAGACAGACAGGGGGAGAGACAGACAGGGGGAGAGAGAGACAGACAGGGGGAGAGAGAGACAGGCAGGGGGAGAGAGAGACAGACAGGGGGAGAGAGAGACAGACAGGGGGAGAGAGAGACAGACAGGGGGAGAGAGAGACAGACAGGGGGAGAGAGACAGACAGGGGGAGAGAGAGACAGACAGGGGGAGAGAGAGACAGGGGGAGAGAGAGACAGACAGGGGGAGAGAGAGATAGACAGGGGGAGAGAGAGACAGACAGGGGGAGAGAGACAGACAGGGGGAGAGAGAGACAGACAGGGGGAGAGAGAGACAGACAGGGGGAGAGAGAGACAGGCAGGGGGAGAGAGAGACAGACAGGGGGAGAGAGACAGACAGGGGGAGAGAGAGACAGACAGGGGGAGAGAGACAGACAGGGGGAGAGAGAGACAGACAGGGGGAGAGAGAGACAGACAGGGGGAGAGAGAGACAGACAGGGGGAGAGAGAGACAGACAGGGGGAGAGAGAGACAGACAGGGGGAGAGAGAGACAGACAGGGGGAGAGAGAGACAGACAGGGGGAGAGAGAGACAGACAGGGGGAGAGAGAGACAGACAGGGGGAGAGAGAGACAGACAGGGGGAGAGAGAGACAGACAGGGGGAGAGAGAGACAGACAGGGGGAGAGAGAGACAGACAGGGGGAGAGAGACAGACAGGGGGAGAGAGAGACAGACAGGGGGAGAGAGAGACAGACAGGGGGAGAGAGAGACAGACAGGGGGAGAGAGAGACAGACAGGGGGAGAGAGAGACAGACAGGGGGAGAGAGAGATAGACAGGGGGAGAGAGAGACAGACAGGGGGAGAGAGAGACAGACAGGGGGAGAGAGACAGACAGGGGGAGAGAGACAGACAGGGGGAGAGAGACAGACAGGGGGAGAGAGAGACAGACAGGGGGAGAGAGAGACAGACAGGGGGAGAGAGAGACAGACAGGGGGAGAGAGAGACAGACAGGGGGGAGAGAGACAGACAGGGGGAGAGAGAGACAGACAGGGGGAGAGAGACAGACAGGGGGAGAGAGAGACAGACAGGGGGAGAGAGAGACAGACAGGGGGAGAGAGAGACAGACAGGGGGAGAGAGACAGACAGGGGGAAAGAGACAGACAGGGGGAGAGAGAGACAGACAGGGGGAGAGAGAGACAGACAGGGGGAGAGAGAGACAGACAGGGGGAGAGAGACAGACAGGGGGAGAGAGAGACAGACAGGGGGAGAGAGAGACAGACAGGGGGAGAGAGAGATAGACAGGGGGAGAGAGAGACAGACAGGGGGAGAGAGAGACAGACAGGGGGAGAGAGACAGACAGGGGGAGAGAGACAGACAGGGGGAGAGAGAGACAGACAGGGGGAGAGAGAGACAGACAGGGGGAGAGAGAGACAGACAGGGGGAGAGAGAGACAGACAGGGGGAGAGAGAGACAGACAGGGGGAGAGAGACAGACAGGGGGAGAGAGAGACAGACAGGGGGAGAGACAGACAGGGGGAGAGAGAGACAGACAGGGGGAGAGAGAGACAGACAGGGGGAGAGAGAGACAGACAGGGGGAGAGAGACAGACAGGGGGAAAGAGACAGACAGGGGGAGAGAGAGACAGACAGGGGGAGAGAGAGACAGACAGGGGGAGAGAGAGACAGACAGGGGGAGAGAGACAGACAGGGGGAGAGAGAGACAGACAGGGGGGAGAGAGAGACAGACAGGGGGAGAGAGAGACAGACAGGGGGAGAGAGAGACAGACAGGGGAGAGAGAGACAGACAGGGGGAGAGAGAGACAGACAGGGGGAGAGAGACAGACAGGGGGAGAGAGAGACAGACAGGGGGAGAGAGAGACAGACAGGGGGAGAGAGAGACAGACAGGGGGAGAGAGAGACAGACAGGGGGAGAGAGACAGACAGGGGGAGAGAGAGACAGACAGGGGGAGAGAGACAGACAGGGGGAGAGAGAGACAGACAGGGGGAGAGAGAGACAGACAGGGGGAGAGAGAGACAGACAGGGGGAGAGAGAGACAGACAGGGGGAGAGAGAGACAGACAGGGGGAGAGAGAGACAGACAGGGGGAGAGGAGAGACAGGGGGAGAGAGAGACAGACAGGGGGAGAGAGAGACAGACAGGGGGAGAGAGAGACAGACAGGGGGAGAGAGAGACAGGGGGAGAGAGAGACAGGGGGAGAGAGAGACAGACAGGGGGAGAGAGAGACAGACAGGGGGAGAGAGAGACAGACAGGGGGAGAGAGAGACAGACAGGGGGAAAAGAGAGACAGACAGGGGGAGAGAGAGACAGACAGGGGGAGAGAGAGACAGACAGGGGGAGAGAGAGACAGACAGGGGGAGAGAGAGACAGACAGGGGGAGAGAGAGACAGACAGGGGGAGAGAGAGACAGACAGGGGGAGAGAGAGACAGACAGGGGGAGAGAGAGACAGACAGGGGGAGAGAGAGACAGACAGGGGGAGAGAGAGACAGACGGGGAGAGAGAGACAGACAGGGGGAGAGAGACAGACAGGGGGAGAGAGAGACAGACAGGGGGAGAGAGAGACAGACAGGGGGAGAGAGAGACAGACAGGGGGAGAGAGAGACAGACAGGGGAGAGAGAGACAGGGGGAGAGAGAGACAGACAGGGGGAGAGAGAGAGACAGACAGGGGGAGAGACAGACAGGGGGAGAGAGACAGACAGGGGGAGAGAGAGACAGACAGGGGGAGAGAGAGACAGACAGGGGGAGAGAGAGACAGACAGGGGGAGAGAGAGACAGACAGGGGGAGAGAGAGACAGACGGGGAGAGAGAGACAGACAGGGGGAGAGAGACAGACAGGGGGAGAGAGAGACAGACAGGGGGAGAGAGAGACAGACAGGGGAGAGAGAGACAGGGGGAGAGAGAGACAGACAGGGGGAGAGAGAGAGACAGACAGGGGGAGAGACAGACAGGGGGAGAGAGACAGACAGGGGGAGAGAGACAGACAGGGGGAGAGAGAGACAGACAGGGGGAGAGAGACAGACAGGGGGAGAGAGAGACAGACAGGGGGAGAGAGAGACAGACAGGGGGAGAGAGAGACAGACAGGGGGAGAGAGAGACAGACAGGGGGAGAGAGACAGACAGGGGGAGAGAGACAGACAGGGGGAGAGAGAGACAGACAGGGGGAGAGAGAGACAGACAGGGGGAGAGAGAGACAGACAGGGGGAGAGAGAGACAGACAGGGGGGAGAGAGACAGACAGGGGGAGAGAGAGACAGACAGGGGGAGAGAGAGACAGTGGGAGACAGACCGGGGGAGAGAGACAGACAGGGGGAGAGAGAGACAGACAGGGGGAGAGAGAGACAGGGGGAGAGAGAGACAGACAGGGGGAGAGAGAGACAGACAGGGGGAGAGAGAGACAGACAGGGGGAGAGAGAGACAGACAGGGGGAGAGACAGACAGGGGGAGAGAGAGACAGACAGGGGGAGAGAGAGACAGACAGGGGGAGAGAGAGACAGGGGGAGAGAGAGACAGACAGGGGGAGAGAGAGACAGACAGGGGGAGAGAGAGACAGGGGGAGAGAGAGACAGACAGGGGGAGAGAGAGACAGACAGGGGGAGAGAGAGACAGGGGGAGAGAGAGACAGACAGGGGGAGAGAGAGACAGACAGGGGGAGAGAGATACAGACAGGGGGAGAGAGATACAGACAGGGGGAGAGAGAGACAGACAGGGGGAGAGAGAGACAGACAGGGGGAGAGAGAGACAGACAGGGGGAGAGAGAGACAGACAGGGGGAGAGAGACAGACAGGGGGAGAGAGAGACAGACAGGGGGAGAGAGAGACAGACAGGGGGAGAGAGAGACAGACAGGGGGAGAGAGAGAGAGACAGGGGGAGAGAGAGACAGACAGGGGGAGAGAGAGACAGACAGGGGGAGAGAGAGACAGACAGGGGGAGAGAGAGACAGACAGGGGGAGAGAGAGACAGACAGGGGGAGAGAGAGACAGACAGGGGGAGAGAGACAGACAGGGGGAGAGAGAGACAGACAGGGGGAGAGAGAGACAGACAGGGGGAGAGAGACAGACAGGGGGAGAGAGACAGACAGGGGGAGAGAGAGACAGACAGGGGGAGAGAGAGACAGACAGGGGGAGAGAGAGACAGACAGGGGGAGAGAGAGACAGACAGGGGGAGAGAGAGACAGACAGGGGGAGAGACAGACAGGGGAGAGACAGACGGGGGAGAGAGAGACAGACAGGGGGAGAGAGAGACAGGGGGAGAGAGAGACAGACAGGGGGAGAGAGAGACAGACAGGGGGAGAGAGAGACAGGGGGAGAGAGACAGACAGGGGGAGAGAGAGACAGACAGGGGGAGAGAGAGACAGACAGGGGGAGAGAGAGACAGACAGCGGGGGGAGAGACAGACAGGGGGAGAGAGAGACAGACAGGGGGAGAGAGACAGACAGGGGGAGAGAGAGACAGACATGGGGAGAGAGACAGACAGGGGGAGAGAGAGACAGACAGGGGGAGAGAGAGACAGACAGGGGGAGAGAGAGACAGACAGGGGGAGAGAGAGACAGACAGGGGGAGAGAGAGACAGACAGGGGGAGAGAGAGACAGACAGGGGGAGAGAGACAGACAGGGGGAGAGAGAGACAGACAGGGGGAGAGAGAGACAGACAGGGGGAGAGAGAGACAGACAGGGGGAGAGAGACAGACAGGGGGAGAGAGAGACAGACAGGGGGAGAGAGACAGACAGGGGGAGAGAGAGACAGACAGGGGGAGAGAGACAGACAGGGGGAGAGAGAGACAGACAGGGGGACATGGAATCTGCGTATTTCTCCAAAGCTCAGTTGTCCTGAGTCTGCACAGAACTGCCAGGACCTCGGATCAATAGAGACACTTAAGTCTTTTCATGAAAATACTCATGGCCTCTAAACCTTCAAGCTGCATACTGGACCCTATTCCAACTAAACTACTGAAAGAGCTACTTCCTGTGCTTGGCCCTCCTATGTTGAACATAATAAATGGCTCCCTATCCACTGGATGTGATCCAAACTCACTAAAAGTGGAAGTAATAAAGCCTCTCTTGAAAAAGCCAAACCTTGACCCGGAAAATATAAAAAAACTATCGGCCGATATCGAATCTCCAATTCCTCTCAAAGAAAATTTAAAAAGCTGTTGCGCAGCAATTCACTGCCTTCCTGAAGACAAATCATGTATACGACCAGTTCAGTCTGGCTTTAGACCCCATCATAGCACTGAGACTGCACTCGTGAAGGTGGTAAATTGACCTTTTAATGGCGTCAGACCAAGGCTCTGCATCTGTCCTCGTGCTCCTAGACCTTAGTGCTGCTTTTGACACCATCGATCACCACATTCTTTTGGAGAGATTGTAAACCTTAATTGGTTTACACAGACAAGTTCTTGCCTGGTTTAGATCTTATCTGTCAGAAAGATATCAGTTCGTCTCTGTGGATGGTTTGTCCTCTGACAAATCAATGGTAGGTTTCAGTGTTCCTCAACGTTCCATTTCCCACTGTTGTTTTCACTATATATTCTACCTCTTGGTGATGTCATTCGGAAACACAATGTTAACTTTCATTGCTATGCGGACGACACACAGCTGTACATTTGGATGAAACATGGTGAAGCCCCAAAATGTCCTTCCCTGGAAGCCTGTGTTTCAGACATAAGGAAGTGGATGGCGGCAAATGTTTTACTTTTAAACTCGGACAAAACAGAGATGCTAGTTCTAGGTCCCAAGAAACAAAGAGATATGCTGTTGGATGTGACAATTAATCTTGATGGTTGTACAGTCGTCTCAAAACTGTGAAGGACCTCGATATTACTCTGAACCCTGATCTTTCTTTTGACGAACATATCAAGAATATTTAAAGGGCAGCTTTTTTCCATCTTCGTAACATTGCAAAAATCAGAAACTTTTAGTCCAAAAATGATACAGCTAATCCATGCTTTTGTCACTTCTAGATTAGACTACTGCAATGCTCTACTCTCCGGCTAAAGCACTAAATAAACTTCAGTTAGTGCTAAACACGGCTGCTAGAATCTTCACTAGAACCAAGAAATGTGATCACTTGGCCTTAATGGCCATGTACTCTTATAATATCCACCCCGCACAGCCAGAAGAGGACTGGCCACCCCTCAGAGCCTGGTTCCTCTCTAGGTTTCTTCCTAGGTTCCTGCCTTTCTAGGGAGTTTTTCCTAGCCACCGTGCTTCTACATCTGCATTGCTTATTGTTTGGGGTTTTAGGCTGGGTTTCTGTATAGCACTGCTGATGTAAGATACATCTGATTTTGATTTGATAAAGGGGATATATTTTATTACAAATAGAAGGGTTAGGGTTAGGGCTCCTAAGAAGAGAGTAAGATAAATACATCTGATTTAAGAGTTGATAAAATGTATATTTTATGGGTTGTCGACCTCAATCTGCATCAGAACCCATGGCATTAATGAAATACTTAAATATAGAACCCATGGCATTAATTAAATACTTAAATATAGAACCCATGGCATTAATTAAATACTTAAATATAGAACCCATGGCATTAATTAAAGATTTAAATACAGAACCCATGGCATCAATTAAAGATTTAAATACAGAACCCATGGCATTAATTAAATACTTAAATATAGAACCCATGGCATTAATTAAATACTTAAATATAGAACCCATGGCATTAATTAAATACTTAAATATAGAACCCATGGCATCAATTAAATACTTAAATATAGAACCCATGGCATCAATTAAATACTTAAATATAGAACCCATGGCATTAATTAAAGATTTAAATACAGAACCCATGGCATTAATTAAATACTTAAATATAGAACCCATGGCATTAATTAAAGATTTAAATACAGAACCCATGGCATTAATTAAATACTTAAATATAGAACCCATGGCATTAATTAAAGATTTAAATACAGAACCCATGGCATCAATTAAAGATTTAAATACAGAACCCATGGCATCAATTAAATACTTAAATATAGAACCCATGGCATCAATTAAAGATTTAAATACAGAACCCATGGCATCAATTAAAGATTTCAATATAGAACCCATGGCATCAATTCAATACTTAAATATAGAACCCATGGCATTAATTAAAGATTTAAATACAGAACCCATGGCATTAATTAAAGATTTAAATACAGAACCCATGGCATTAATTAAATACTTAAATATAGAACCCATGGCATTAATTAAAGATTTAAATACAGAACCCATGGCATCAATTAAAGATTTAAATACAGAACCCATGGCATCAATTAAAGACTTAAATATAGAACCCATGGCATTAATTAAAGATTTAAATACAGAACCCATGGCATTAATTAAATACTTAAATATAGAACCCATGGCATTAATTAAAGATTTAAATACAGAACCCATGGCATCAATTAAAGATTTAAATACAGAACCCATGGCATCAATTAAAGACTTAAATATAGAACCCATGGCATCAATTAAATACTTAAATATAGAACCCATGGCATTAATTAAATATTTAAATACAGAACCCATGGCATTAATTAAAGATTTAAATACAGAACTCATGGCATCAATTAAAGATTTAAATACAGAACCCATGGCATCAATTAAAGATTTAAATGCAGAACCCATGGCATCAATTAAAGATTTAAATGCAGAACCTATGACATCAATAAAATATTAAAAAACTGAACCCATGGCATCAATAAAAGATTTAAAAACAGATTCATGATATTCAAATGTAATTAAAATACATATTTGGTCAATTGTCTTAACCCACCTGTCTGAGGCTTAACTCCTTCCAGGACAGGAAACACACCTCCAGGAAACAGGAAATGACTGGTCACACAGCTTAAAACAACACAGCATCTCCATGGTTACAACACTAACACGTCATCTCCACGGTTACAACACTAACATGTCATCTCCACGGTTACAACACTAGTGCACCTTTCATGTCCAAGTCTAAAGGCTATGTCAACATGAACTCACGAGTGATTGAAGTCCAAAAGCTAGCAATGGGCGGATTCTATTATGCTGAGCCGCGGGGCACCGGTCTATGCCCCGTGACGTGAACTGGAAAAGCTGTGAGGGAGGAGAGCCCTTCTCAAATCCAACAGTAATCTGCGTCGCTCGGTCATGTTGTCAACAAGGCAGCATGGTGCATCATCCAGAAACATATAACATCTCTTTTGTATAAAATATATGTTTGAATTTTATAACTAGTTTTCAGTGGGAAGGCAGATAAGGTGTTTTTATCAAAAGCAATCACTTTTGCATGTGAAAACACAGAATCCTATTAATTACTACACGTGCTTAATTACGTCACTTATGTTTTGATCCAACTTCGCCGTCGGACAGAGCGGGGCACCTGGCTGAAGCCCGGGAGGCAGCCCGGTTCCAAAACCAATGCAATCAACTTTCACCAGGTGCAAAACAAGCTTACCCGGGAGCCCTCATTAGCAATCAACAATTTCCTTATCAGCCCATTGTGAAACAGAAGCTTCTCTTTTTCTCTTTTTCCCAACCCCCTGGACACCACACAGATACGAGAGACTGGTTAGGGTTAGACCCCCCCTGGACACCACACTGATACGAGAGGCTGGTTAGGGTTAGACCCCCCCTGGACACCACACTGATACGAGAGGCTGGTTAGGGTTAGACCCCCCCTGGACACCACACTGATAAGAGAGGCTGGTTAGGGTTAGACCCCCCTGGACACCACACTGATACGAGAGGCTGGTTAGGGTTAGACCCCCCCTGGACACCACACTGATACGAGAGACTGGTTAGGGTTAGACCCCCCTGGACACCACACTGATACGAGAGGCTGGTTAGGGTTAGACCCCCCCTGGACACCACACTGATACGAGAGACTGGTTAGGGTTAGACCCCCCCTGGACACCACACTGATACGAGAGACTGGTTAGGGTTAGACCCCCCCTGGACACCACACTGATACAAGAGGCTGGTTAGGGTTAGACCCCCCCCTGGACACCACACTGATACGAGAGGCTGGTTAGGGTTAGACCCCCCCTGGACACCACACTGATACGAGAGACTGGTTAGGGTTATACCCCCCTGGATACCACACTGATACGAGAGGCTGGTTAGGGTTAGACTCCCCCTGGACACCACACTGATACGAGAGGCTGGTTAGGGTTATACCCCCCTGGACACCACACTGATACGAGAGACTGGTTAGGGTTAGACCCCCCCTGGACACCACACTGATACGAGAGGCTGGTTAGGGTTAGACCCCCCCTGGACACCACACTGATACGAGAGGCTGGAAACACAAGAGACTGGTTAGGGTTAGACCCCCCCCCCTGGACACCACACTGATACGAGAGACTGGTTAGGGTTAGACCCCCCCTGGACACCACACTGATACGAGAGGCTGGTTAGGGTTAGACCCCCCCTGGACACCACACTGATACGAGAGGCTGGTTAGGGTTAGACCCCCCCCTGGACACCACACAGATACGAGAGGCTGGTTAGGGTTAGACCCCCCCTGGACACCACACTGATACGAGAGACTGGTTAGGGTTATACCCCCCTGGACACCACACTGATACGAGAGGCTGGTTAGGGTTAGACTCCCCCTGGACACCACACTGATACGAGAGGCTGGTTAGGGTTAGACCCCCCCCTGGACACCACACAGATACGAGAGGCTGGTTAGGGTTATACCCCCCTGGACACCACACTGATACGAGAGACTGGTTAGGGTTAGACTCCCCCTGGACACCACACTGATACGAGAGACTGGTTAGGGTTAGACCCCCCTGGACACCACACTGATACGAGAGACTGGTTAGGGTTAGACCCCCCCCTGGACACCACACTGATACGAGAGACTGGTTAGGGTTAGACCCCCCCTGGACACCACACTGATACGAGAGGCTGGTTAGGGTTAGACCCCCCCTGGACACCACACTGATACGAGAGGCTGGAAACACAAGAGACTGGTTAGGGTTAGACCCCCCCTGGACACCACACTGATACGAGAGGCTGGTTAGGGTTAGACCCCCCCTGGACACCACACTGATACAAGAGGCTGGTTAGGGTTAGACCCCCCTTGGACACCACACTGATACAAGAGGCTGGTTAGGGTTAGACCCCCCTTGGACACCACACTGATACAAGAGGCTGGTTAGGGTTAGACCCCCCCTGGATACCACACTGATACAAGAGGCTGGTTAGGGTTAGACCCCCCCTGGACACCACACTGATACAAGAAGCTGGTTAGGGTTAGACCCCCCCTGGACACCACACTGATACGAGAGGCTGGTTAGGGTTAGACCCCCCCCTGGACACCACACTGATACGAGAGGCTGGTTAGGGTTAGACCCCCCCTGGACACCACACTGATACGAGAGACTGGTTAGGGTTAGACCCCCCCTGGACACCACACTGATACGAGAGGCTGGTTAGGGTTAGACTCCCCCTGGACACCACACTGATACGAGAGACTGGTTAGGGTTAGACCCCCCCCTGGACACCACACTGATACGAGAGACTGGTTAGGGTTATACCCCCCTGGACACCACACTGATACGAGAGGCTGGTTAGGGTTAGACCCCCCCTGGACACCACACTGATACGAGAGACTGGTTAGGGTTATACCCCCCTGGACACCACACTGATACGAGAGGCTGGTTAGGGTTAGACTCCCCCTGGACACCACACTGATACGAGAGACTGGTTAGGGTTAGACCCCCCCTGGACACCACACTGATACGAGAGGCTGGTTAGGGTTAGACCCCCCCTGGACACCACACTGATACGAGAGGCTGGTTAGGGTTATACCCCCCTGGACACCACACTGATACGAGAGGCTGGTTAGGGTTAGACTCCCCCTGGACACCACACTGATACGAGAGACTGGTTAGGGTTAGACCCCCCCTGGACACCACACTGATACGAGAGGCTGGTTAGGGTTAGACCCCGCCCTGGACACCACACTGATACGAGAGACTGGTTAGGGTTAGACCCCCCCCTGGACACCACACTGATACTAGAGGCTGGAAACACAAGAGGCTCACTAGGAAACCATGATTCAACTGATGATCAGTAGCTGTCTGGGTAAAGTCTGATTCAAACTGAGGACCCAGAGCCCTATCAGGTCATCAGTAGCTGTCTGGGTAAAGTCTGATTCAGACTGAGGACCCCTATCAGGTCATCAGTAGCTGTCTGGGTAAAGTCTGATTCAGACTGAGGACCCAGGGCCCCATCAGGTCATCAGTAGCTGTCTGGGTAAAGTCTGATTCAGACTGAGGACCCAGGGCCCCATCAGGTCATCAGTAGCTGTCTGGGTAAAGTCTGATTCAGACTGAGGACCCAGGGCCCCATCAGGTCATCAGTAGCTGTCTGGGTAAAGTCTGATTCAGACTGAGGACCCAGAGCCCTATCAGGTCATCAGTAGCTGTCTGGGTAAAGTCTGATTCAGACTGAGGACCCAGGGCCCTATCAGGTCATCAGTGGTTGTCTGGGTAAAGTCTGATTCAGACTGAGGACCCAGGGCCCTATCAGGTCATCAGTGGTTGTCTGGGTAAAGTCTGATTCAGACTGAGGACCCAGGGCCCTATCAGGTCATCAGTGGTTGTCTGGGTAAAGTCTGATTCAGACTGAGGACCCAGGGCCCTATCAGGTCATCAGTAGCTGTCTGGGTAAAGTCTGATTCAGACTGAGGACCCAGAGCCCTATCAGGTCATCAGTAGCTGTCTGGGTAAAGTCTGATTCAGACTGAGGACCCAGGGCCCTATCAGGTCATCAGTAGCTGTCTGGGTAAAGTCTGATTCAGACTGAGGACCCAGAGCCCTATCAGGTCATCAGTAGCTGTCTGGGTAAAGTCTGATTCAGACTGAGGACCCAGGGCCCCATCAGGTCTTATTTTCTGTCATCATTACAATCTGAGGATATTAAGACTAACCACTCTCATTCAACTGTAGTGTTTACCTGGGTCTGTCTTCTGGGTATGTAGTGTTGCTGGGGTTAGTAACCATGTACTTCCTGTATACAGACTTAAACACAGCGTCCTGGTCCTCCCATTGGCGACTGCTGATCAGGTGGTTCTGTCCTGAGCCAATCACATTGCCGTCCTCGGTCTTCTGCAACACCTCAAATGGACTCTTCGTGGTAGATCCTGTCAAATACGACAGATACAATGTCTTCCTGTTAATTCTCATGTTGATACAATGTATTCCTGTTATTCTCATGTTGATACAATGTCTTCCTGTTATTCTCATGTTGATACAATGTCTTCCTGTTATTCTCATGTTGATACATTGTCTTCCTGTTATTCTCATGTTGATACAATGTCTTCCTGTTATTCTCATGTTGATACAATGTCTTCCTGTTATTCTCATGTTGATACAATGTCTTCCTGTTATTCTCATGTTGATACAATGTCTTCCTGTTATTCTCATGTTGATACAATGTATTCCTGTTATTCTCATGTTGATACAATGTCTTCCTGTTATTCTCATGTTGATACAATGTCTTCCTGTTATTCTCATGTTGATACAATGTCTTCCTGTTATTCTCATGTTGATACAATGTCTTCCTGTTATTCTCATGTTGACACAATGTCTTCCTGTTATTCTCATGTTGATACAATGTCTTCCTGTTATTCTCATGTTCATACAATGTCTTCCTGTTATTCTCATGTTCATACAATGTCTTCCTGTTATTCTCATGTTGATACAATGTCTTCCTGTTATTCTCATCTTGCACATTGAACATTTGCAATGTCCCTTTCATGACAATGAATATGACTATACCAAATTGCTTGTGTGGTAGTTTTTTTCATCCAGTGAGGCTCAGGCAGCGTAGTACTACAGCCCAATAAAAGGAACATACTATTCATGACACAAATTCTTTAAAAACTACTCCGTTTGGTTACCGGGTCATTCCACCTCAAAAAGCACAAAAAATTGGATTTCGACATCCACAATCTCAGATTGTTCTGAAATCGTTTCTGTTGTTAGAAACAGATAGGATTAGCATTCCTGCAACATTATTTTGTTGAAATATAATTTGATCTCTGAGAAATTAAGCTAATTGATTGCAGCCAAATTGGCCTTTTTAATTGATAAGATTCATATAATATTCAATAAATATAGTGCCTAACATCCAATTTGGACCAAACCTTTTCTAACAATGGGTTCAACATGAGGAATCCAAAGGAATGGTCAAAAGCCACCCACAGACCCCACACCCCACGCCAATCCCACCCCAACAATGAGTATACCGGTTCTGACCACTAGATGGTGCTGTTCCTTCTATTAGGTCAACAAAGTTTAAAGATCCCCCCCCAATGTTAAAGGGATTGTTCACCCAAATTGCAAAATGACATTGGTTGTCTATTGACAAGGTATGACAGCAACCCATGCTTGGGTTTTTCGCCACTGTTTCTGTCACGACTTCGGCCGAGGCTGCCTCCCCTCCTTGTTCGGGTAGGATTCGGCGTTCGTCGTCACCGGAGTACTAACCACTGCCGCCCCAATCATCATCACAATTGTCTTGTCTCGTTATCACACACACCTGGTTCTAATCCCCTCATTAGTCCGTGTATAAGTGTTCCCTCTGGCCCCTTGTCTGTGTGGGTGATTGTTTATCTGTGGAGGTTAGTGAAGCTCGGTGGAGCTCGTGTATTTTGTTCGACGGGAGAATTTTCCCGTGTGCCTTGTATTTTCCAGTGCGCCTGTTTTGTGCCCTGGAGTGTGTTTGACGCATTTCTGCATAACCCTGTATTTTTGCGGATTAAAGCCTGTTATTCTGTGATTTACCCTCCTGCGCCTGACTCCTTCAACACCACCTTAACACAGTTTCAAATGCTAACTTCTTAGCATTTGTGCCACAAAATTCAATGCAAGTCAATGGTACTTATAATAGCATTTTCACGCTTCATGTTCAAATCATCCTAAAGTATAAAAAATTTTATTGTGTAACTGTATTATCTTACTTCGATTATTTGGATATGAAGTGTGAAAATGCTAATATAGGTACTGTTGACTTGCATGGAATTTGTGCCACAAATGCTAAAAACTTAGCATTTGAAACAGTGGCCGGTTAAACAAAACCAACGCAAGGGTTGCCATCATACCTTGTCCATAGACTGCTTGGAAACCAATATGTCATTTTGTAATTTGGGTGAATTATCCCTTTAATATTGAGGGGGGGGGGGGTCTTTAAAAAGTCAGAACCTGGTAATTTTAAGATGTAGGATGGGACATAAATCTAACATTTACAATGACTAATTTTTCACACACAAAAAAAGAAAACACAAAATTCACTGACAATATATTATATAGGACGAAGAAACAATACTCCAAGCAGCAGCTCCATACTACTTGTCAGACATACATTTACATTTTAGTCATTTAGCAGACGCTCTTATCCAGAGCGACTTACAGTTAGTGAGTGCATACATTTTCATACATAGAGAACTGATACTATATATTCGTTGTTGGGGTGGGATTGGCGTGGGGTGTGGGGGTCTGTGGATGGCTTTTGACAATTTCCTTGGATTCCTCATATCTTACTCATTGTTAGAAAAAAGGTTTGGTCCAAATCGGATGTTAGGTACTATATTTATTGAATATTACATGAATCCTATAAATTAAAATGGCCAATTTGGGTGCAATCAATTAGCTTAATTTCTCAGAGATCATTATTTTTCAACAAAATTATGTTTCAGGAATGCTAATCTTATCTGTTTCTAACAACAGAAAGGATTTCAGAACAATCTGAGATGGTGGGTGTCATGGCTTGCTGAAATGACATGGAACGACTCTACCGTGATCTGTTAAAGTTTGGTACGACAGAATGTCATGAGAAGTACCTGTTAAAGTTTGGTACGACAGAATGTCATGAGAAGTACCTGTTAAAGTTTGGTAGGACAGAATGTCGTGAGAAGGATCTGTTAAAGTTTGGTACGACAGAATGTCGTGAGAAGTACCTGTTAAAGTTTGGTACGACAGAATGTCGTGAGAAGTACCTGTTAAAGTTTGGTAGGACAGAATGTCGTGAGAAGGATCTGTTAAAGTTTGGTACGACAGAATGTCGTGAGAAGTACCTGTTAAAGTTTGGTACGACAGAATGTCGTGAGAAGGACCTGTTAAAGTTTGGTACGACAGAATGTCGTGAGAAGGACCTGTTAAAGTTTGGTACGACAGGATGTCATGAGAAGTACCTGTTAAAGTTTGGTACGACAGAATGTCATGAGAAGTACCTGTTAAAGTTTGGTACGACAGAATGTCGTGAGAAGTACCTGTTAAAGTTTGGTAGGACAGAATGTCGTGAGAAGGACCTGTTAAAGTTTGGTACGACAGGATGTCGTGAGAAGTACCTGTTAAAGTTTGGTAGGACAGAATGTCGTGAGAAGGACCTGTTAAAGTTTGGTACGACAGGATGTCGTGAGAAGTACCTGTTAAAGTTTGGTAGGACAGAATGTCGTGAGAAGGACCTGTTAAAGTTTGGTAGGACAGAATGTCGTGAGAAGTACCTGTTAAAGTTTGGTAGGACAGAATGTCGTGAGAAGTACCTGTGGGAGGTTTAGGTGGTTTGATCTTCATCAGCATGGCGACAGGAGACAGTTTCCCTGTATCTCCTACTCCAGGTGCATGCTGGGACAGCTCTTTCAGCCAGGAGTCTTTAGGGAAGCTGTACACCTCTAAACACTGACAACCATGACCTGGTGGGAGAAATGAAAATAATATGAGGATTGAATGAAATATTCTACATGCATGCAGACTTAGGACTGGACTAAACAGATGAAAAGGTCCTTTTGTTTTGCAATCCTCTCATTTCAGTTGGGCGGTCTGATTGAGCTGATCCGCCCGGCTCTCCCACACAGATCCCAGGCGGTCACTTCCGTCACTCGTCAATCTTTTGAACTGATGTGAAGCCAGGTGCCAGGAGACTTGACTTGTAGCTAACCTCCACTAGAAACAATATTGTTTAGGCTCATACCACAGACAGACAACACATTGATTCATTGTTAAAGTGAACCACTGACATTTAGGTGAGTTTAATATTCAGGATGACGTGTTCAGCATTATGCAGTGATGAGATGTGACCTGGATCTGTGTTGTGTAATAGACCTTACTGCTGATGGTAGCAGCTCCATAGTCTCCTCCTCTGGACAGTTCAAACTTCACACAGACACTTCTCTGGCTGAGGTCATCCTGGTCACATCAAAGGGTAATGATAAGGTATAGTTACATGATATAATCTAATGATAACTGAGATGAAACCAGCTAGCCAAACTATGGACAAGCATGTCTATGGCCTTCCACCAAGGACTCTGCAATCCCCCTCCAACCACTCACAGGGTCCTTGCTATCCGGAATCCTTGGGACTTCCCTACCTCATTGAAGTTAACATTTACGTAATTTAGCAGACGCTCTTATCCAGAGTGGCTTACAGGAGCAATTAGGGTTAAGTGCCTTGCTCAATGGCACTTCGACAGATTTTTTTCAGCTCGGGTGTTCGAACTAGCAATGTTTCGGTTACTGTCCCACCTCTAGGCTACCTGCCACCCCCGTTTAAATGTAGTTACTGTCCCAACGCTCTTCACCTCTAGGCTACCTGCCACCCCCGTTTAAATGTAGTTACTGTCCCAACGCTCTTCACCTCTAGGCTACCTGCCACCCCCGTTTAAATGTAGTTACTGTCCCAACGCTCTTCACCTCTAGGCTACCTGCCACCCCCGTTTAAATGTAGTTACTGTCCCAACGCTCTTCACCTCTAGGCTACCAGCCACCCCCGTTTAAATGTAAAATGGTTAGGTAAGGGTAAGGGTTGAGATTTAGGGTAGGGACGTCCCAAGTAGGGCTGTTGTGGTGACTGTTTTACGGCCACACCGGCAGTCATGAGTCATGACCACAGTCACATTCCACATGACCGTTGAGTCACCGAAATCTCCTCCTATGAGCTCTACACTGGAATGGCGCTGATGCTTTGGTAGAACCCAACTTGCTAATGACAGTCAGGTCCTAATGGCCTGGTACTCAGGGCTCTATTGTCCCTCTAACCATCAGGTCCTAATGGCCTGGTACTCAGGGCTCTATTGTCCCTCTAACCATCAGGTCCTAATGGCCTGGTACTCAGGGCTCTATTGTCCCTCTAACCATCAGGTCCTAATGGCCTGGTACTCAGGGCTCTATTGTCCCTCTAACCATCAGGTCCTAATGGCCTGGTACTCAGGGCTCTATTGTCCCTCTAACCATCAGGTCCTAATGGTCTGGTACTCAGGGCTCTATTGTCCCTCTAACCATCAGGTCCTAATGGCCTGGTACTCAGGGCTCTATTGTCCCTCTAACCATCAGGTCCTAATGGCCTGGTACTCAGGGCTCTATTGTCCCTCTAACCATCAGGTCCTAATGGCCTGGTACTCAGGGCTCTATTGTCCCTCTAACCATCAGGTCCTAATGGTCTGGTACTCAGGGCTCTATTGTCCCTCTAACCATCAGGTCCTAATGGCCTGGTACTCAGGGCTCTATTGTCCCTCTAACCATCAGGTCCTAATGGCCTGGTACTCAGGGCTCTATTGTCCCTCTAACCATCAGGTCCTAATGGTCTGGTACTCAGGGCTCTATTGTCCCTCTAACCATCAGGTCCTAATGGCCTGGTACTCAGGGCTCTATTGTCCCTCTAACCATCAGGTCCTAATGGCCTGGTACTCAGGGCTCTATTGTCCCTCTAACCATCAGGTCCTAATGGCCTGGTACTCAGGGCTCTATTGTCCCTCTAACCATCAGGTCCTAATGGCCTGGTACTCAGGGCTCTATTGTCCCTCTAACCATCAGGTCCTAATGGTCTGGTACTCAGGGCTCTATTGTCCCTCTAACCATCAGGTCCTAATGGTCTGGTACTCAGGGCTCTATTGTCCCTCTAACCATCAGGTCCTAATGGCCTGGTACTCAGGGCTCTATTGTCCCTCTAACCATCAGGTCCTAATGGCCTGGTACTCAGGGCTCTATTGTCCCTCTAACCATCAGGTCATAATGGTCTGGTACTCAGGGCTCTATTGTCCCTCTAACCATCAGGTCCTAATGGCCTGGTACTCAGGGCTCTATTGTCCCTCTAACCATCAGGTCCTAATGGTCTGGTACTCAGGGCTCTATTGTCCCTCTAACCATCAGGTCCTAATGGCCTGGTACTCAGGGCTCTATTGTCCCTCTAATCACTCTGACATCAATGCAAATGCGATCGAAAATCGCATCAAATCATCATCAAAACAGTGTCATACTTTTAAAATTAAATTAGGCTACATTGTTTGACCTCACTGTGATCGATTAATTTGAAGAAAGAAGTTCAACAGCAGATTGAAACTGAGAGGAAAACATGGTCTTTGGATGTTGTTCCAAAGGCAAACACAACTAAATGGACAGCGCTTTCTAAGGTGATGATTCATTCAGAGGATTTAAGATGTCGAATGTAGAACACCAATATGCATATTAGAGCTCATGGCTATGCCTATTCATGAGCTGTTTACAATAGTCCAATAGCCTACCGCATATTACGTATGGCAGAAAACATTAAAATGCTATTCTGTTCTTCTGAAATACATTTTCTTCATATCATAATGTTTCCTTAGACCTGTCTAAAATAAATCATGGATTTATTGTGATGGTGTATATTACATGGATTTATTAGGCTTTTCTGAAAAGGCGCACCTCAATGTGTTTATGTTAATTAACAGTCAATTACCGTAAGACCGGCAGTTATTTGCATGACAGTTACCGGCTGACAGAATGTAATGACTTCCACAGCGCTAGTCCAAGGATTCCGGATAGCACTAACCTCACTCACGCCTGTGAGCAATCACTCACTTAACTAGCCTTGCTGGTGCTCAAAGTACCTGGCTTCTGAATGCTGCCCCCTAATGGTGGGATGTTATATTGGAAAACTGACTAACGGAATTCCTAACAATAACATATTGGGATAAAAACAAAACTGAATCAAAATGGTCATTAAATACATATATATATTTTTCACTTAACCATTATTTTACAAGGTAAGCTGACTGAGAACACATTGTGATTTCCAGCAAGGACCTGGGGAATAGTTGGAGGAGAGAGGAGGAGGAGGAGGAGGAGGAGGAGGAGGTGGAGGTGGAGGTGGGGAGGGGGAGGAGGATGAATGAGCCAATGGAAATAATATAGACCTCAGAGATGCAAAGCAACAATACTTACTGTTTCATTCATGACTTTTATCAGATGGAGGGTTTCTGAGTAATAAGCAAAGAGTCTGGCAACACCTACAGTCAGATGAGGAGGAGGAGGTGGAGGAGGAGGAGGAGGAGGAGGAGGATGGGGAGAGGAGGAGGAGGAGGAGGAGGAGGAGGAGGAGGAGGAGGAGGAGGTGGAGGTGGAGGAGGAGGAGGAGGAGGAGGAGGTGGAGGTGGAGGGGGGGGAGGAGGAGAGGAGGTGGAGGGGGAGGGAGGAGGAGGAGGGGGAGGAGGTGGAGGAGGAGGAGAGGAGGTGGAGGGGGAGGGAGGAGGAGGAGGGGGAGGAGGTGGAGGGGGGGGAGGAGGAGGAGGAGGAGGAGGAGGATGGGGAGGTGGAGGAGAGGAGGTGGAGGGGGAGGAGAGGAGGTGGAGGGGGAGGGAGGAGGAGGAGGGGGAGGAGGTGGAGGAGGAGGAGAGGAGGTGGAGGGGGAGGGAGGAGGAGGAGGGGGAGGAGGTGGAGGGGGGGGAGGAGGAGGAGGAGGAGGAGGATGGGGAGAGGAGGTGGAGGGGGAGGAGAGGAGGTGGAGGGGGAGGGAGGAGGAGGAGGGGGAGGAGGTGGAGGAGGAGGAGAGGAGGTGGAGGGGGAGGGAGGAGGAGGAGGGGGAGGAGGTGGAGGGGGGGGAGGAGGAGGAGGAGGAGGAGGAGGATGGGGAGGTGGAGGAGAGGAGGTGGAGGGGGAGGAGAGGAGGTGGAGGGGGAGGGAGGAGGAGGAGGGGGAGGAGGTGGAGGAGGAGGAGAGGAGGTGGAGGGGGAGGGAGGAGGAGGAGGGGGAGGAGGTGGAGGGGGGGGAGGAGGAGGAGGAGGAGGAGGAGGATGGGGAGAGGAGGTGGAGGGGGGGGGGAGGAGGAGGAGGGGGGGGAGGAGGAGGAGGAGGAGGAGGAGGATGGGGAGAGGAGGTGGAGGGGGAGGAGAGGAGGTGGAGGGGGAGGAGAGGAGGTGGAGGGGGAGGGAGGAGGAGGAGGGGGAGGAGGTGGAGGAGGAGGAGAGGAGGTGGAGGGGGAGGGAGGAGGAGGAGGGGGAGGAGGTGGAGGGGGAGGAGGAGGAGGTGGAGGTGGAGGAGGAGAGGAGGTGGAGGGGGGGGGGAGGAGGAGGGGGAGGAGGTGGAGGGGGAGGAGAAGGAGGAGGAGGGAGAGGAGGTGGAGGGGGAGGAGAAGGAGGAGGAGGAGATGGTGGAGGAGGAGGTGAGGAGGTGGTAGAGGAGGGTGAGGAGGAGGATGTGTAAAAGGAAGAGGTGGAGGAGGAGGAGAAGGAGGTGGAGGAGAGGAGGAGGAGGAGGAGATAGTGGAGGAGGAGGAGGAGGAGGAGGAGGAGGAGGAGGAGGAGGAGGAGGAGGAGAGAAGAGAAGAGAAGGAGGAGGGAGAGATAGAAAGAAGAACTAGAATAGTGTTCATAGTGTACATAGTTTTAATAGTGTTAATAGTGTTCACAGTTTTAATAGTGTTCATTTCCATCACTGGGCGTCAAACGTTAACAGCATACAACCTGACAGTCAGCTTATATGAGTTGGTGTTACCCATAGACATATGATATAATAGTGTAATTATGTGGTGTTACCCATAGACATGATATAATAGTGTTCTGTTTAAATCAGTGGTGTTACCCATAGACATATTACATTTACATTTTAGTCATTTAGCAGATGCTCTTATCCATAGCGACTTACAGTTAGTGAGTGCATACATTTTTATTTTTATTTTTCATACTGGCCCCCCGTGGGAATCGAACCCACAACCCTGGTGTTGCAAACGCCATGCTTTACCAACTGAGTTGGGATTCTGGTTCATTGTTTAGCTAGCTAGCTACATGTCTAACAATAGACTCCACTATGTTGGGATTCTGGTTCATTGTTTAGCTAGCTAGCTACATGTCTAAACAAAAGACTCCACTATGTTGGGATTCTGGTTCATTGTTTAGCTAGCTAGCTACATGTCTAACAATAGACTCCACTATGTTGGGATTCTGGTTCATTGTTTAGCTAGCTAGCTACATGTCTAACAATAGACTCCACTATGTTGGGATTATGGTCCATTGTTTAGCTAGCTACATGTCTAACAATAGACTCCACTATGTTGGGATTCTGGTTCATTGTTTAGCTAGCTAGCTACATGTCTAAACAATAGACTCCACTATGTTGGGATTCTGGTTCATTGTTTAGCTAGCTAGCTACATGTCTAAACAAAAGACTCCACTATGTTGGGATTATGGTTCATTGTTTAGCTAGCTAGCTACATGTCTAAACAAAAGACTCCACTATGTTGGGATTCTGGTTCATTGTTTAGCTAGCTACATGTCTAAACAAAAGACTCCACTATGTTGGGATTATGGTTCATTGTTTAGCTAGCTAGCTACATGACTAAACAAAAGACTCCACTATGTTGGGATTATGGTTCATTGTTTAGCTAGCTAGCTACATATCTAACAATAGACTCCACTATGTTGGGATTCTGGTTCATTGTTTAGCTAGCTAGCTACATGTCTAAACAATAGACTCCACTATGTTGGGATTCTGGTTCATTGTTTAGCTAGCTAGCTACATGTCTAAACAAAAGACTCCACTATGTTGGGATTATGGTTCATTGTTTAGCTAGCTAGCTAGATGTCTACACAATAGACTCCACTATGTTGGGATTCTGGTTCATTGTTTAGCTAGCTAGCTACATGTCTAAACAAAAGACTCCACTATGTTGGGATTCTGGTTCATTGTTTAGCTAGCTAGCTAGATGTCTAAACAAAAGACTCCACTATGTTGGGATTCTGGTTCATTGTTTAGCTAGCTAGCTAGATGTCTAAACAAAAGACTCCACTATGTTGGGATTCTGGTTCGTTGTTTAGCTAGCTAGCTAGATGTCTAAACAAAAGACTCCACTATGTTGGGATTCTGGTTCATTGTTTAGCTAGCTACATGTCTAAACAAAAGACTCCACTATGTTGGGATTCTGGTTCATTGTTTAGCTAGCTAGCTACATGTCTAACAATAGACTCCACTATGTTGGGATTATGGTCCATTGTTTAGCTAGCTACATGTCTAACAATAGACTCCACTATGTTGGGATTCTGGTTCATTGTTTAGCTAGCTAGCTACATGTCTAAACAATAGACTCCACTATGTTGGGATTCTGGTTCATTGTTTAGCTAGCTACATGTCTAAACAAAAGACTCCACTATGTTGGGATTATGGTTCATTGTTTAGCTAGCTAGCTACATGACTAAACAAAAGACTCCACTATGTTGGGATTATGGTTCATTGTTTAGCTAGCTAGCTAGATGTCTAAACAATAGACTCCACTATGTTGGGATTCTGGTTCATTGTTTAGCTAGCTAGCTACATGTCTAACAATAGACTCCACTATGTTGGGATTATGGTTCATTGTTTAGCTAGCTAGCTACATGACTAAACAAAAGACTCCACTATGTTGGGATTATGGTTCATTGTTTAGCTAGCTAGCTACATGTCTAAACAATAGACTCCACTATGTTGGGATTCTGGTTCATTGTTTAGCTAGCTAGCTACATGTCTAAACAATAGACTCCACTATGTTGGGATTCTGGTTCATTGTTTAGCTAGCTAGCTACATGTCTAACAATAGACTCCACTATGTTGGGATTCTGGTTCATTGTTTAGCTAGCTAGCTACATGTCTAAACAATAGACTCCACTATGTTGGGATTCTGGTTCATTGTTTAGCTAGCTAGCTACATGTCTAACAATAGACTCCACTATGTTGGGATTCTGGTTCATTGTTTAGCTAGCTAGCTACATGTCTAAACAATAGACTCCACTATGTTGGGATTCTGGTTCATTGTTTAGCTAGCTACATGTCTAAACAAAAGACTCCACTATGTTGGGATTATGGTTCATTGTTTAGCTAGCTAGCTACATGACTAAACAAAAGACTCCACTATGTTGGGATTATGGTTCATTGTTTAGCTAGCTAGCTAGATGTCTAAACAATAGACTCCACTATGTTGGGATTCTGGTTCATTGTTTAGCTAGCTAGCTACATGTCTAACAATAGACTCCACTATGTTGGGATTATGGTTCATTGTTTAGCTAGCTAGCTACATGACTAAACAAAAGACTCCACTATGTTGGGATTATGGTTCATTGTTTAGCTAGCTAGCTAGATGTCTAAACAATAGACTCCACTATGTTGGGATTCTGGTTCATTGTTTAGCTAGCTAGCTACATGTCTAACAATAGACTCCACTATGTTGGGATTCTGGTTCATTGTTTAGCTAGCTAGCTACATGTCTAACAATAGACTCCACTATGTTGGGATTCTGGTTCATTGTTTAGCTAGCTAGCTACATGTCTAAACAATAGACTCCACTATGTTGGGATTCTGGTTCATTGTTTAGCTAGCTAGCTACATGTCTAAACAAAATACTCCACTATGTTGGGATTATGGTTCATTGTTTAGCTAGCTAGCTAGATGTCTAAACAAAAGACTCCACTATGTTGGGATTCTGGTTCGTTGTTTAGCTAGCTAGCTAGATGTCTAAACAAAAGACTCCACTATGTTGGGATTCTGGTTCGTTGTTTAGCTAGCTAGCTACATGTCCAAACAAAAGACTCTACTATGTTGGGATTCTGGTTCATTGTTTAGCTAGCTAGCTACATGTCTAACAATAGACTCCACTATGTTGGGATTCTGGTTCGTTGTTTAGCTAGCTAGCTAGATGTCTAAACAATAGACTCCACTATGTTGGGATTATGGTTCATTGTTTAGCTAGCTAGCTAGATGTCTAAACAAAAGACTCCACTATGTTGGGATTCTGGTTCATTGTTTAGCTAGCTAGCTACATGTCTAAACAAAATACTCCACTATGTTGGGATTCTGGTTCATTGTTTAGCTAGCTAGCTAGATGTCTAAACAAAAGACTCCACTATGTTGGGATTCTGGTTCGTTGTTTAGCTAGCTAGCTAGATGTCTAAACAAAAGACTCCACTATGTTGGGATTCTGGTTCGTTGTTTAGCTAGCTAGCTACATGTCCAAACAAAAGACTCTACTATGTTGGGATTCTGGTTCATTGTTTAGCTAGCTAGCTACATGTCTAACAATAGACTCCACTATGTTGGGATTCTGGTTCGTTGTTTAGCTAGCTAGCTAGATGTCTAAACAATAGACTCCACTATGTTGGGATTATGGTTCATTGTTTAGCTAGCTAGCTAGATGTCTAAACAAAAGACTCCACTATGTTGGGATTCTGGTTCATTGTTTAGCTAGCTAGCTACATGTCTAAACAAAAGACTCCACTATGTTGGGATTCTGGTTCATTGTTTAGCTAGCTAGCTACATGTCTAACAATAGACTCCACTATGTTGGGATTCTGGTTCATTGTTTAGCTAGCTAGCTACATGTCTAACAATAGACTCCACTATGTTGGGATTCTGGTTCATTGTTTAGCTAGCTAGCTACATGTCTAACAATAGACTCCACTATGTTGGGATTCTGGTTCATTGTTTAGCTAGCTAGCTACATGTCTAACAATAGACTCCACTATGTTGGTATTCTGGTTCATTGTTTAGCTAGCTAGCTAGATGTCTAAACAATAGACTCCACTATGTTGGGATTCTGGTTCATTGTTTAGCTAGCTACATGTCTAACAATAGACTCCACTATGTTGGGATTCTGGTTCATTGTTTAGCTAGCTAGCTACATGTCTAAACAAAAGACTCCACTATGCATGTATCCATTTCAATAGAATGTTAATGATGTCATTGCGACAACTGTCGATAGACGTAGCTGGTAAATTCGCTCTGTCTTTCTAGACAGAGGGGGCTAAGGGGGCTAAGGTTTTAGAGGGTGTGAATGATACTGAATGGGTGGAGACAAAGAAGAGCTCTCCAGTAGGTACCAAAACATTCAAGGCCATTTTCTCAAAAGTGAGGTTACAAGTATATCAACTTTCAAAGCAGAATGACTTTCCCATTGTTCCTCAACTGTAGTGTATGATATACCATTTATTAGCTCTGAGTCTCTACTTTTATCCAATGTAAAAAACACCATTTCAAATGTTGCTACATAAGACCGAATTGAGTCGGTCGGTCACAAATAGTATTCTGTTTAATTCTGTGGTGTTACCCATAGACATTCTCTATGATATAATAGTGTAATTATGTGGTGTTACCCATAGACTTATGATAAAATAGTGTTCTGTTTAATTCTGTGGTGTTACCCATAGACATATTATATAATGTGGTCCTCTGTAGCTCAGCTGGTAGAGCACGGCGCTTGTAACGCCAAGGTAGTGGGTTCGATCCCCGGGACCACCCATACTCAAAAATGTATGCACGCACGACTGTAAGTCGCTTTGGATAAAAGCGTCTGCTAAATGGCATATTATTATTATTATTATTATATAATATCGTTTGTTTAATTCTGTGGTGTTAGATCTATGATATAATAGTGTAATTCTGTGGTGTTACCCATAGACATTCTCTATGATATAATAGTGTAATTATGTGGTGTTACCCATAGACTTATGATAAAATAGTGTTCTGTTTAATTCTGTGGTGTTACCCATAGACATATTATATAATAGCGTTTGTTTAATTCTGTGGTGTTAGATCTATGATATAATAGTGTAATTCTGTGGTGTTACCCATATCATCCAGGGATGCCAGCAGGTAGGCCATCTCCCCCAGACAGGTGATGTGAAGAGAGGTGATCTCTACCCGATCCTCCTGCCATACTGGCACACAGTTGGGAGAGGAAGAGGAGGAGGTGGTGGTATCCTGGGGCTGGGGCTGAGCCATAACAGACAGGCCGTGGAGGTGACCCAGGAAGATGGAGGAGGTGGTGGTATCCTGGGGCTGGGGCTGAGCCATAACAGACAGGCCGTGGAGGTGACCCAGGAAGATGTACCTGCCGTCCTCAGAGCAGGCCACACAGTTGGTCCTCACAGGGAGCTGGGAACAAACACAGGACATGTGTTGGACTATCATGTAGTGGACACATTTAGACTGGGTTTTATGCATCAACTTTCATCATTTCAATTACAGAACAGCACAGTTTTATAAGGCTAAAAGAAGATAGATGAGAAAATCTATGGGTTAGTACCTTTATGTCCCCTGAGACCTCCATAATGGGTATAGTTTTCTTAGCTTGCTCTGCGACCCTGACAGTTTCTCTCTGTGAGATGAAGTCCCATGCCCTGTCTACCAGTCTGTCTAGGACCTTGTCTATCATTCTGAACGGCTGGGGGAGCTGGTCCTGGAGTTGATCCGGGTCCCTCAGATACAACTCCTCCTCATCATCACCCTGGCTGCTGTCGGAGGGCTCGGGGATATCAGCAGGACCTTTTCTGATGTACACTGGCATCCTGCTGAGAAATCTGATATGTTGTAACGTCATCAATACCAGGGAAGGTTAAATACTGATGTCATCATACCCTTTTTGCTCAATCAACCAACCAATAAAGAGTTTTCCGCCTGAACACACTGATTGGAGTTGCTAGCTAGTGTCGTTTGTCTGCTTATTAGCTAACGTTACGCGTTAGCATCACTGGCATTAGAAACAAACATTGTGAAGCTTTGCACACAGACTTCTCTCAAAACTCTTCTGACAAGAGACACAGAACTACTAGCTAGTTAATATACTGTAGACACAAAAGAAAATGACATTTGGCTTCATTGCTCACTTTGAAGTTACTATTACCTTTCACGTCAGAAGTTGGCTACCCAAAGCAAAATCCCGTCGTTGACATATGATCCCTGCTAACTTTGATCCTTGGGACGTCCCCACCACTTTGAAGTTGAAATTGACAGGGATCCCGTATAGCACTGACCCTTCACACACATTGTCTTCCGGTGAGTTGTGTAGCGTCGTCATGACAACAAAGCCTCTCGAGAGGTCCCCTTCCCTCTGCTCCTCCCCTTCCCTCTGCCCCTCCCCTTCCCTCTGCTCCTCCCCTTCCCTCTGCCCCTCCCCTTCCCTCTGCCCCTCCCCTTCCCTCTGCTCCTCCCCTTCCCTCTGCCCCTCCCCTTCCCTCTGCCCCTCCCCTTCCCTCTGCCCCTCCCCTTCCCTCTGCTCCTCCCCTTCCCTCTGCTCCTCCCCTTCCCTCTGCTACTTGCAACCCTTTGAGTCAAATATCTAACAATGTGCATGAAAGATCTGGTCGAATCAACATTTAATGGATGATAATGGCAATGTTCTATTGTATAACGATTTCATTCAAAAATATGATCTTGTTTGCACCAATAGGCAATACACTACTGTGGTTAAGGCAATTTCACAAGCAATAATAGTTTTTATCAAAGGAATGTTGACTTATTCTACTGTAGTACCACAGATGTTTCCTCTGGGTCTCTGTTGTTTAAAACACAAGTCCCTCTTTATTCAAGTTAACCGGAGACGTACAAGTATAGTGCATTGAGCTGGAATCTCCCGCTCTCCAACTGCTGTATTTGGATTTCTATTTATTATGGATCCCCATTAGTTCCTGCCAAGGCAGCAGCTACTCTTCCTGGGGTTTATTATGGATCCCCATTAGTTCCTGCCAAGGCAGCAGCTACTCTTCCTGGGGTTTATTATGGATCCCCATTAGTTCCTGCCAAGGCAGCAGCTACTCTTCCTGGGGTTTATTATGGATCCCCATTAGTTCCTGCCAAGGCAGCAGCTACTCTTCCTGGGGTTTATTATGGATCCCCAGTAGTTCCTGCCAAGGCAGCAGCTACTCTTCCTGGGGTCCAAACATATTAAAACACTTACATTACATATAAAACAAAATATAAAACAGTACATCATACAAAATTATTACACCACTACCTATCTACAATACAAAATGTTTAATACCACCATACAACAATATCACAATGTGTGTGTATGCATGTGTCTGTACCTGTGTGTGTGTCTCTTCACAGTCCCCGCTGTTGCATAAGGTGTATTTTTACCTGTTTTTTAAAATCTGATTCTACTGCTTGCATCAGTTACCTGATATGGAATAGAGTTCCATGTAGTCAAGGCTCTATGTAGTACTGTGCGCCTCCCATAGTCTGTTCTGGACTTGGGGACTGTGAAGAGACCTCTGGTGGCATGTCTCGTGGGGTATGCATGGGTGTCCGAGCTGAGTGCCAGTATTCCAAACAGACAGCTCAGTACATTCAGCTTGTCAACACCTCTTACAAAAACAAGCAGTGATGAAGTCAATCTCTCTTCCACTCTGAGCCAGGAGAGACTGACATGCATGTCATTCATGTTAGCTCTCCGTGTACTTTTAAGGGCCAGCCGTGCTGCCCTGTTCTAAGCCAACTGCAATTTTCCCAAGTCCCTCTTTGTGGCACCTGACCACACTACTGAACAGTAGTCTAGGTGCGACAAAACTAGGGCCTGTAGGACCTGCCTTGTTGATAGTGCTGTTAAGAAGGCAGAGCAGCGCTTTACTATGGACATACTTCTCCCCATCTTAGCTACTGTTGTATCAATTTCTCTCAGCCAATCATCAGTCATTTGTGTAAGTGCTGTGCTTGTTGAATGTCCTTCCCTATAAGCGTGCTGAAAGTCTGTTGTCAATAATTGCTGGAATGGAGTAAATGGAATGGTATCAAAAACATGGTTTTCATGTGTTTGATACAATTACATTCACTTCATTCCATCCATTATACTCCATTCCAGCCATTATTATGAGCCATCCTCCCCTCAGCAGCCTCCACTGGACCCTAGATACCAGGAAATGATATGGACATTTATATATATATATATATATATATATATAAACATGTCTTCACCCTTCTATAACATGGCATTTATATGATAAATACAGATTAGTGTCCTAAATACTGAAATTGTCCTTCAACTGTTGTAATTTGATTTCCCAACTTGTGAATCAGATTGTTACTTAGTCCTGTCCGGACCAACCAGATGTTGGGTTCTAGCTAAAGAATAGCCACATTGTAGTATTATCATTGTAGTATTATCATTGTAGTATTATCATTGTAGTATTATCATTGTATGTATTATAATTGTATGTATTATAATTGTATGTATTATCATTGTAGTATTATCATTGTATGTATTATCATTGTAGTATTATCATTGTAGTATTATCATTGTAGTATTATCATTGTAGTATTATCATTGTAGTATTATCATTGTATGTATTATCATTGTAGTATTATCATTGTAGTATTATCTTTTGCTTGTGAATAAAATGTACAAATCCCAGTCCAACCCTGTCTTTATTGGTTGAGTAACTTACCTGAAGCAGCGTTCGTCTTCCTGAGCATCTTCTGGAAATTTGGTGCAAGTTGGCAACACGAACCAAGGTTTAAAAAAAACACACATACGTCATTTTACAAGCTGCAATCTCGTTATCAGGGTGCAGGTCTATAGTTATCAGGGTGCAGGTCTGTAGTTATCATGGTGCAGGTCTGTAGTTATCAGGGTGCAGGTCTGTAGTTATCAGGGTGCAGGTCTGTAGTTATCATGGTGCAGGTATGTAGTTATCATGGTGCAGGTCTGTAGTTATCAGGGTGCAGGTCTGTAGTTATCAGGGTGCAAGTCTGTAGTTCTCATGGTGCAGGTCTGTAGTTATCAGGGTGCAGGTCTGTAGTTCTCAGGGTGCAGGTCTGTAGTTATCAGGGTGCAGGTCTGTAGTTATCATGGTGCAGGTCTGTAGTTATCAGGGTGCAGGTCTGTAGTTATCAGGGTGCAGGTCTATAGTTATCAGGGTGCAGGTCTGTAGTTATCATGGTGCAGGTCTGTAGTTATCAGGGTGCAGGTCTGTAGTTATCAGGGTGCAGGTCTGTAGTTATCAGGGAGCAGGTCTGTAGTTATCATGGTGCAGGTCTGTAGTTATCATGGTGCAGGTCTGTAGTTCTCAGGGTGCAGGTCTGTAGTTATCATGGTGCAGGTCTGTAGTTATCAGGGTGCAGGTCTGTAGTTATCAGGGTGCAGGTCTGTAGTTCTCAGGGTGCAGGTCTGTAGTTATCAGGGTGCAGGTCTGTAGTTATCAGGGTGCAGGTCTGTAGTTATCAGGGTGCAGGTCTGTAGTTATCATGGTGCAGGTCTGTAGTTATCAGGGTGCAGGTCTGTAGTTATCAGGGTGCAGGTCTGTAGTTATCAGGGTGCAGGTCTGTAGTTATCAGGGTGCAGGTCTGTAGTTATCATGGTGCAGGTCTGTAGTTATCAGGGTGCAGGTCTGTAGTTATCAGGGTGCAGGTCTGTAGTTATCATGGTGCAGGTCTGTAGTTATCAGGGTGCAGGTCAGTAGTTATCAGGGTGCAGGTCTGTAGTTATCAGGGTGCAGGTCTGTAGTTATCATGGTGCAGGTCTGTAGTTATCAGGGTGCAGGTCTGTAGTTATCAGGGTGCAGGTCTGTAGTTATCAGGGTGCAGGTCTGTAGTTATCATGGTGCAGGTCTGTAGTTCTCATGGTGCAGGTCTGTAGTTCTCAGGGTGCAGGTCTGTAGTTATCAGGGTGCAGGTCTGTAGTTATCAGGGTGCAGGTCTGTATTTATCAGGGTGCAGGTCTGTAGTTATCAGGGTGCATGTCTGTAGTTATCAGGGTGCAGGTCTGTAGTTATCATGGTGCAGGTCTGTAGTTATCAGGGTGCAGGTCTGTAGTTATCAGGGTGCAGGTCAGTAGTTATCAGGGTGCAGGTCTGTAGTTATCAGGGTGCAGGTCTGTAGTTCTCAGGGTGCAGGTCTGTAGTTATCAGGGTGCAGGTCTGTAGTTATCAGGGTGCAGGTCTGTAGTTCTCAGGGTGCAGGTCTGTAGTTCTCAGGGTGCAGGTCAATCAATCAATCAATTTTATTTTATATAGCCCTTCTTACATCAGCTAATATCTCGAAGTGCTGTACAGAAACCCAGCCTAAAACCCCAAACAGCTAGTAATGCAGGTGTAGAAGCACGGTGGCTAGGAAAAACTCCCTAGAAAGGCGAAAACCTAGGAAGAAACCTAGAGAGGAACCAGGCTATGAGGGGTGGCCAGTCCTCTTCTGGCTGTGCCGGGTGAAGATTATAACAGAACCATGCCAAGATGTTCAAAAATGTTCATAAGTGACAAGCATGGTCAAATAATAATCAGGAATAAATCTCAGTTGGCTTTCCATAGCCGATCATTAAGAGTTGAAAACAGCAGGTCTGGGACAGGTAGGGGTTCCATAACCGCAGGCAGAACAGTTGAAACTGGAATAGCAGCAAGGCCAGGCGGACTGGGGACAGCAAGGAGTCACCACGGCCGGTAGTCCCGACGTATGGTCCTAGGGCTCAGGTCTCTCAGTTGGCTTTTCATAGCCGATCATTAAGAGTTGAAAACAGCAGGTCTGGGACAGGTAGGGGTTTCGTAACCGCAGGCAGAACAGTTGAAACTGGAATAGCAGCAAGGCCAGGCGGACTGGAGACAGCAAGGTGTCATCATGCCCGGTAGTCCTGACGTATGGTCCTAGGGCTCAGGTTCTCAGAGAGAAAGAGAGAACGAGAGAATTAGAGAGAGCATACTTAAATTCACACAGGACACTGGATAAGACAGGAGAAGTACTCCAGGTATAACCAACTAACCCCAGCCCCCCGACACATAAACTACTGCAGCATAAATACTGGAGGCTGAGACAGGAGCGGTCCGGAGACACTGTGGCCCCATCCGAAGAAACCCCCGGACAGGGCCAAACAGGAAGGATATAACCCCACCCACTCTGCCAAAGCACAGCCCCCGCACCACTAGAGGGATATCCTCAACCACCAACTTACAATCCTGAGACAAGGCCGAGTATAGCCCACAGAGGTCTCCACCACAGCACAAACCAAGGGGGGGCGCCAACCCAGACAGGAAGATCACGTCAGTAACTCAACCCACTCAAGTGACGCACCCCTCCCAGGGACGGCATGAAAGAGCACCAGCAAGCCAGTGACTCAGCCCCTGCAACAGGGTTAGAGGCAGAGAACCCCAGTGGAGAGGGGAACCGGCCTGGCAGAGACAGCAAGGGCTGTTCGTTGCTCCAGAGCCTTTCCGTTCACCTTCACACTCCTGGGCCAGACTACACTCAATCATATGACCTACTGAAGAGATAAGTCTTCAGTAAAGACTTAAAGGTTGAGACCGAGTCTGCGTCTCTCACATGGGTAGGCAGACTGTTCCATAAAAATGGAGATCTATAGGAGAAAGCCCTGCCTCCCGCTGTTTGCTTAGAAATTCTAGGGACAATTAGGAGGCCTGCGTCTTGTGACCGTAGCGTACGTATTGGTATGTACGGCAGGACCAACTCGGAAAGATAGGTAGGAGCAAGCCCATGTAACGCTTTATAGGTTAACAGTAAAACCTTGAAATCAGCCCTTGCCTTAACAGGAAGCCAGTGTAGGGAAGCTAGCACTGGAGTAATATGATCAAATTTCTTGGTTCTAGTCAGGATTCTAGCAGCCGTATTTAGCACTAACTGAAGTTTATTTAGTGCTTTATCCGGGTAGCCGGAAAATAGAGCATTGCAGTAGTCTAACCTAGAAGTAACAAATGCATGGATTAATTTTTCTGCATCATTTTTGGACAGAAAATTTCTGATTTTTGCAATGTTACGTAGATGGAAAAAAGCTGTCCTTGAAACAGTCTTGATATGTTCGTCAAAAGAGAGATCAGGGTCAAGAGTAACGCCGAGGTCCTTCACAGTTTTATTTGAGACGACTTTACAACCATCAAGATGAATTGTCAGATTTAACAGAATATCTCTTTGTTTCTTGGGACCTAGAACAAGCATCTCTGTTTTGTCCGAGTTTAAAAGTAAAAAGTTTTCAGCCATCCACTTCCTTATGTCTGAAACACAGGCTTCTAGCGAGGGCAATTTTGGGGCTTCACCATGTTTCATTGAAATGTACAGCTGTGTGTCATCCGCATAGCAGTGAAAGTTAACATTATGTTTTCGAATAACATCCCCAAGAGGTAAAATATATAGTGAAAACAATAGTGGTCCTAAAACGGAACCTTGAGGAACACCGAAATGTACAGTTGATTTGTCGGAGGACAGACCATTCACAGAGACAAACTGATATCTTTCCGACAGGTAAGATCTAAACCAGGCCAGAACTTGTCCGTGTAGACCAATTTGGGTTTCCAGTCTCTCCAAAAGAATGTGGTGATCGATGGTGTCAAAGGCAGCACTAAGGTCTAGTAGCACGAGGACAGATGCAGAGCCTCGGTCTGACGCCATTAAAAGGTCATTTACCACCTTCACAAGTGCAGTCTCAGTGCTATGATGGGGTCTAAAACCAGACTGAAGCATTTCGTATACATTGTTTGTCTTCAGAAAGGCAGTGAGTTGCTGCGCAACAGCTTTTTCTAAAATTTTTGAGAGGAATGGAAGATTCGATATAGGCCGATAGTTTTTTATATTTTCCGGGTCAAGGTTTGGCTTTTTCAAGAGAGGCTTTATCACTGCCACTTTTAGTGAGTTTGGTACACATCCGGTGGATAGAGAGCTGTTTATTATGTTCAACATAGGAGGGCCAAGCACAGGAAGCAGTTCCTTCAGCAGTTTAGTAGGAATAGGATCCAGTATGCAGCTTGAAGGTTTAGAGGCCATGATTATTTTCATCATTGTGTCAAGAGATATAGTACTAAAACACTTAAGTGTCTCTCCCGATCCCAGGCCCTCGCAGAGCTGTGCAGATCCAGGACAGCTAAGCCCTGGAGGAATACGCAGATTCAAAGAGGAGTCCGTAATTTGCTTTCTAATGGTCATGATCTTTTCCTCAAAGAAGTTCATGAATTTATTGCTGCTGAAGTGAAAGCCATCCTCTCTTGGGGAATGCTGCTTTTTAGTTAGCTTTGCAACAGTATCAAAAAGAAATTTTGGATTATTCTTATTTTCCTCGATTAAAGTTGGAAAAGTAGGATGATCGAGCAGCAGTGAGGGCTCTTCGGTACTGCACGGTACTGTCTTTCCAAGCTAGTCGGAAGACTTCCAGTTTGGTGTGGCGCCATTTCCGTTCCAATTTCCTGGAAGCTTGCTTCAAAGCTCGGGTATTTTCTGTATACCAGGGAGCTAGTTTCTTATGACAAATGTTTTTCGTTTTTAGGGGTGCAACTGCATCTAGGGTATTGCGCAAGGTTAAATTGAGTTCCTCAGTTAAGTGGTTAACTGATTTTTGTCCTCTGACGTCCTTGGGTAGGCAGAAGGAGTCTGGAAGGGCATCAAGGAATTTTTGTGTTGTCTGAGAATTTATAGCACGACTTTTGATGCTCCTTGGTTGGGGTCTGAGCAGATTATTTGTTGCGATTGCAAACGTAATAAAATGGTGGTCCGATAGTCCAGGATTTTGTGGAAAAACATTAAGATCTACAACATTTATTCCATGGGACAAAACTAGGTCCAGAGTATGACTGTGGCAGTGAGTAGGTCCAGAGACATGTTGGACAAAACCCACTGAGTCGATAATGGCTCCGAAAGACTTTTGGAGTTGGTCTGTGGACTTCTCCATGTGAATATTAAAATCACCAAAAATTAGAATATGATCTGCTATGACTACAAGGTCTGATAGGAATTCAGGAAACTCAGAGAGGAACGCTGTATATGGCCCAGGAGGCCTGTAAACAGTAGCTATAAAAAGTGATTGAGTAGGCTGCATAGATTTCATGACTAGAAGCTCAAAAGATGAAAACGCCATATTTTTTTTTGTAAATTGAAATTTGCTATCGTAAATGTTAGCAACACCTCCGCCCTTGCGGGATGCACGGGGAATATGGTCACTAGTGTAACCAGGAGGTGAGGCCTCATTTAACACAGCAAATTCATCAGGCTTAAGCCATGTTTCAGTCAGGCCAATCACATCAAGATTATGATCAGTGATTAGTTCATTAGGTCTGTAGTTATCAGGGTGCAGGTCTGTAGTTATCAGGGTGCAGGTCTGTAGTTCTCAGGGTGCAGGTCTGTAGTTCTCAGGGTGCAGGTCTGTAGTTATCATGGTGCAGGTCTGTAGTTCTCAGGGTGCAGGTCTGTAGATGTTGTAGAAACAAAAAATTTGTCATTTGAAACTTCGCACATTAAAATAAAATAAAATAAAATTTTATTTGCCACATGCGCCGAATACAACAGGTGTAGACCTTACAGTGAAATGCTTACTTACAAGCCCTTAACCAACAATGTAGTTTTAAGAAAAAAAAAAAAAAGTGTTAAGTAAAAAATAGATAAGTAAAAAATAAAAATTTTAAATAATTAAAGAGCAGCAGTAAAATAAAATAACAGTAGGGAGGCTATATCCAGGGGGTACCGGTACAGTGTCAATGTGCGGGGGCACCGGTTAGTCGAGGTAATTGAGGTAATACGTACATGTGGGTAGTGTTAAAGTGACTATGCATAGATAATAAACAGAGTAGCAGCAGCGTAAAAAGGATGGGGTGGGGGGGGACAAAGCAAATAGTCTGGGTGGCCATGATTAGCTGTTCAGGAGTCTTATGGCTTGGGGGTAGAAGCTGTTAAGAAGCCTTTTGGACCTAGACTTAGGGCTTCGGTACCGCTTGCCATGCGGTAGCAGAGAGAACAGTCTATGACTAGGGTGGCTGGAGTCTTTGACAATTTTGAGGGCCTTCCTCTGACACCCCCTGGTATAGAGGTCCTGGATGGCAGGAAGATCGGCCCCAGTGATGTACTGGGCCATACGCACTACCCTCTGTAGCACCTTACGGTCGGATGCCAAGCAGTTACCATACCAAGTTGAGTGAGAGTGTCACGACTTCGGCCGAGGCTGCCTCCCCTCCTTGTTCGGGCAGGCTTCGGCGTTCGTCGTCACCGGAGTACTAACTACTGCCACCCCAATCATCATCACAATTGTCTTGTCAATCACACACACCTGGTTCTAATCCCCTAATTAGTCCATGTATAAGTGTTCCCTCTGGCCCCTTACATTTTACATTTTAGTCATTTAGCAGACGCTTGTCCTTGTGGGTGATTGTTTGTTTGTGGAGGTTAGTGAAGCTCGGTGAAGCTCGTGTATTTTATATCGACGGGAGTTTTCCCGTGTGCCTGGTATTTTCCAGTGCGCCTGTTTTGTGCCCTGGAGTGTGTGACGCATATTGTCACGATCGTTCATGAACGAGACGGACCAAGGCGCAGCGTGATAAGCGTACATTTTTATTAAGTACACAACACACGAACAAAACAACAAAACAAACGATACGTGAAGTCCTGAGGTTACAACAACACAAACCTTTACGGAACAAGATCCCACAAACTAACTGGTGCCAACAGGCTGCCTAAGTATGGTCCCCAATCAGAGACAACGAGCTACAGCTGTCTCTGATTGGGAACCACCCTGGCCAACATAGAAATACACGATCTAGAACAAAAACATAGAAAACTAAACAATGAAAATCCACACAACATTAAAGCGTCCCCAGAGCCAGGGCGTGACAGTACCCCCCCCCCCCAAAGGCGCGGACTGCGACCGCGCCACACAAACACAAGAGGGTAGGGGCCGGGTGAGCATTCCACCTCGGAGGCGTGACCACCACCCTTTCTCCACCTCCCCGTTGCGTCCCCGGTCCGGTCCCGCTGACCGGAGCTGGACCCGACGACGGTGGACCAAACCCCACCGGCTCCGGACTGGAGCTGCTGGCCGGAGCAGGACTTGACACCGGTGGAGCGGATCGCTCTGGCTCCGGAGTGGATCCGCTGACTGGAGTTGGACCGGACCCCGGTGGAGCGGATTGCTCTGACTCCGGAGTGGAGCAGCTGACCGGTGCCGGACCAGGCACCGGTGGAACAGGCACGGGCCGTGCCGGACTGGACACACGCACCACAGGCTTGGTGCGGGGAGCAGGAACGGGCCGGACCGGGCTGACGACGCGCACCACTGGCATGGTGAGGGGGAGCAGGAACGGGCCGGACCGGGCTGACGACGCGCACCACTGGCTTGGTGCGGGGAGCAGGAACTGGAGGCCACGAGCGTTGAGCCGGCACACCCCGTCCTGGCTGCATGCCCATCTTAGCACGACACGTGCGTGGTGCTAGCACCGGACGTACAGGACTGTGCCGGAACACTCGCGGCACAGTACGTGGCTCCGCATAACACGGAGCCTGCCCAGTCTCACGCTTCCTAGCCTGAGTACGGGGAGTTGGCTCTGCTCTAACTCTAGGCTCCGCCAACCACCCTTTTAGCACCCCAAAACATTTTTCTTGGGGCTGTCTCTCGGGCTTCCTCCTCGGCCGGTACCCTCTGCGTTGCCGCTGCTCCTCTCTGTAGCGCGCCTCCACAGTCTCCTCCCAAGGACGGCGATCCATTCTGGCCTGAATCTCTTCCCAAGTCCAGGCTGTCTGTTTCTGGACACGCTGCTTGGTCCTCTTTCGGTGGGATCTTCTGTCACGGTCGTTAATGGATGATACGGACCAAGGCGCAGCGTGATAAGCGTACATTTTTATTAAGTACACAACACACGAACAAAACAACAAAACGAACGATACGTGAAGTCCTGAGGTTACAACAACACAAACCTTTACGGAACAAGATCCCACAAACTAACTGGTGCCAACAGGCTGCCTAAGTATGGTCCCCAATCAGAGACAACGAGCTACAGCTGTCTCTGATTGGGAACCACCCTGGCCAACATAGATCAACACGATCTAGAACAAAAACATAGAAAACTAAACAATGAAAATCCACACCCTGGCTCAACATTAAAGCGTCCCCAGAGCCAGAGCGTGACACATATCTGTCCTGTAGCTCAGTTGGTAGAGCATGGTGCTTGCAACGCCAGGGTTGTGGGTTTGTTTCCCACGGGGGAGCCAGTATGAAAAATGTATGCACTCACTAACTGTAAGTTGCTCTGGATAAGAGCGTCTGCTAAATGACTAAAATGTAAAATGATATCTGCGTAAACCTGTATTTTTTATGGATTAAAGCCTGTTATTCTGTGATTTACCCTCCTGCACCTGACTCCTTCAACACCACCTCATCACAGAATCACCCACCCGCTATGGAGTCAGCGGGAGAAGAGCGCATGCCTGGAGTTGTGGCAAGGGTCCAGGAGCATTCCACAATGCTGGCCAGCTTGGGGGAAGCGATGGATCTGGTTCTTCAGGTAGTCCAACGCCTGGAGAGGAGAGAACCCGGTCTGTCGAGACCAGCTGATCAACCGGATCCAGCCACCTACACCCCAGCAACCGGAGGGAGCGTTTGACCACGGGCGTTTGATGGGACGACGGTGCTGTGCCAGGGATTCCTCCTCCAATTGGAGCTTTACTTCGCTAGCAACAGGCCGGAACCATCGGAGCGGGAGAAGGTGTCCGTCCTCGTTTCCTGCCTCTGTGGGAAAGCCCTGGAGTGGGCCAACGCTGTGTGAAACGGAGGAGGAGCAGCGTTGGAGGACTACAGGGAGTTCGCTCTCCTCTTTCGGGCGATCTTCAATCACCCGCCCGAGGGTCGAGAGGCGGGTGAGCGACTGGTCCACCTGAGGCAGGGGACGAGGACCGCGCAGGACTTCGCCTTGGAGTTTCGGACGCTGGCAGCAGGGTCCGGGTGGAACGAGCGGGCCCTGATCAACCAATTCCGGTGCCATCTGCGGGAGGACGTCCGACGGGAGCTAGCATGTCGGGACACCATGTTGTCCTTCAATAAACTGGTGGACATGGCCATTCGGTTGGACAACCTGCTGGCAGCCAGAGGACGTCCTGGTAGGGGTCTGCCCGTTTCCACCCCGGACGACTCGGATCCCGAGCGGATGGAGCTGGGTGGAGCTGCCAGCCGAGAGAGTGGAGGAGGACAGCGACAGTGCCACTCTGGTGTCACGAAGGGACAGTACACCACACGTCGTAGTCAACATTCTTTTGGGCCTGGAGGCTGCAGGCAGGGCACTCATGCATCAGCCCAGGTATCAAACACCCACACTTGTTCAGAGCCCTCTGTTGCGCACTGTACCCTACCTATCCACTTTCCCGATCACATGGTAGTTCCCCAGTGTAAGGCGCTAGTCGATTCAGGCGCAGCTGGGAACTTTATGGACAGGGCATTCGCACGCCATCAAGGCATTTCATTGGTTCCCCTATCGATTCCACGCCCCATCAGAGCACTCGATAGTCCACTCTAAATTCCAAGCATCTGCCTCTAACCCTAGGAAGCTCTTTGCCACATTCTCCTCCCTGCTGAATCCTCCTCCCCCTCCCCCCTCTCTGTGGATGACTTCGTCAACCATTTTGAAAAGAAGGTTGACGACATCCGATCCTCGTTTGTTAAGTCAAATGACACTGCTGGTCCTGCTCACACTGCCCTACCCTATGCTTTGACTTCTTTCTCCCCTCTCTCTCCAGATGAAATCTTGCGACTTGTGATGGCCGGCCGCCCAACAACCTGCCCGCTTGACCCTATCCCCTCCTCTCTTCTCCAGACCATTTCCGGAGACCTTCTCCCTTACCTCACCTCGCTCATCAACTCATCCTTGACCGCTGGCTATGTCCCTTCCGTATTCAAGAGAGCAAGAGTTGCACCCCTTCTCAAAAAACCTACACTCGATCCCTCCGATGTCAACAACTACAGACCAGTATCCCTTCTTCCTTTTCTCTCCAAAACTCTTGAGCGTGCTGTCTTTAGCCAACTCTCTTGCTATCTCTCTCAGAATGACCTTCTTGATCCAAACCAGTCAGGTTTCAAGACTGGTCATTCAACTGAGACTGCTCTTCTCTGTGTCACGGAGGCTCTCCGCACTGCTAAAGCTAACTCTCTCTCGTCTGCTTTTGTCCTTCTAGACCTGTCTGCTGCCTTTGATACTGTGAACCATCAGATCCTCCTCTCCACCCTCTCCGAGTTGGGCATCTCCGGCGCGGCTCACTCCTGGATTGCGTCCTACCTGACAGGTAGCTCCTACCAGGTGGCGTGGCGAGAATCTGTCTCCGCACCATGTGCTCTCACCACTGGTGTCCCCCAGGGCTCAGTTCTAGGCCCTCTCCTATTCTCACTATACACCAAGTCACTTGGCTCTGTCATATCCTCACATGGCCTCTCCTATCATTGCTACGCAGACGACACACAACTAATCTTCTCCTTTCCCCTTTCTGATAACCAGGTGGCGAATCGCATCTCTGCATGTCTGGCAGACATATCAGTGTGGATGACGGATCACCACCTCAAGCTGAACCTCGGCAAGACGGAGCTGCTCTTCCTCCCGGGGAAGGACTGCCCGTTCCATGATCTCGCCATCACGGTTGACAACTCCGTTGTGTCCTCCTCCCAGAGTGCAAAGAGCCTTGGCGTGACCCTGGACAACACCCTGTCGTTCTCCGCTAACATCAAGGCGGTGACCCAATCCTGTAGGTTCATGCTCTACAACATTCGGAGAGTACGACCCTGCCTTACACAGGAAGCGGCACAGGTCCTAATCCAGGCACTTGTCATCTCCCGTCTGGATTACTGCAACTCGCTGTTGGCTGGGCTCCCTGCCTGTGCCATTAAACCCCTACAACTCATCCAGAATGCCGCAGCCCGTCTGGTGTTCAACCTTCCCAAGTTCTCTCACGTCACCCCGCTCCTCCGCACACTCCACTGGCTTCCAGTTGAAGCTCGCATCTGCTACAAGACCATGGTGCTTGCCTACGGAGCTGTGAGGGGAACGGCACCTCCGTACCTTCAGGCTCTGATCAGTCCCTACACCCAAACGAGGGCATTGCGTTCATCCACCTCTGGCCTGCTGGCCCCCCTACCTCTGCCGAAGCACAGTTCCCGCTCAGCCCAGTCAAAACTGTTCGCTGCTCTGGCACCCCAATGGTGGAACAAGCTCCCTCACGACGCCAGGACAGCGGAGTCACTCACCACCTTCCGGAGACACTTGAAACCCCACCTCTTCAAGGAATACCTGGGATGGGATAAAGTAATCCTTCTACCCCCCCTTACCCCACCCCCCAAAAAAATAATAATTGTAAAGTGGTTGTCCCACTGGCTATAAGTTGAATGCACCAATCTGTAAGTGGCTCTGGATAAGAGCGTCTGCTAAATGACGAAAATGTAAAATGTAAATCCACCAAACCCAGATTTGTCCGTCGGACTGCCAGATGGTGAAGGGTGATTCATCACGCCAGAAAACGTGTTTCCACTGCTTGAGTCCAATGGCGGCGAGCTTTACACCACTCCAGTCGACGCTTGGCATTGCGCATGGTGATCTTAGGCTTGTGTGCGGCTGCTCGGCCATGGAAACCCATTTCATGAAGCTCCTGACGAACAGTTCTTGTGCTGATATTGCTTCCAGAGCAGTTTGGAACTCGGTAGTGAGTGTTGCAACCGAGGACAGACGATCTTTACGTGCTACACGCTTCAGCACTCGGCGGTCCCGTTCTGTGAGCTTGTGTGGTCTACCACTTCAGCACTCGGCGGTCCCGTTCTGTGAGCTTGTGTGGCCTACCACTTCAGCACTCGGCGGTCCCGTTCTGTGAGCTTGTGTGGCCGACCACTTCAGCACTCGGCGGTCCTGTTCTGTGAGCTTGTGTGGCCTACCACTTCAGCCCTCGGCAGTCCCGTTCTGTGAGCTTGTGTGGCCGACCACTTCAGCACTCGGCGGTCCCGTTCTGTGAGCTTGTGTGGCCTACCACTTCAGCACTCTGCGGTCCCGTTCTGTGAGCTTGTGTGGCCTACCACTTCGCGGCTGAGCCGTTGTTTCAGCACTCGGCGGTCCCGTTCTGTGAGCTTGTGTGGCCGACCACTTCGCGGCTGAGCCGCTATTGATGGCTATTTAACAATGTAAATCAAAACTAGACGTTGAACTGACGTCTGTGCCCAGTGGGAAGCTGGCACCAAATCCAGTCTGCCAAGGGAGAGGAGAGATCTCCACGTCATATTCCTTGACCTCGCCAATCAGTGGCAACCCGTCATTCAGGGCAGAGTTTTGAGCCCCACATTTTTAGCAACAAAAAAAAATGGGGCTTGCCTGTTTTGCATGTTATTTTGGCATGAATACGTGTCACATATCAGTTTGCAAACAATGTAAAAAATAAAAAAATCATTGAGTTAATAAAGTGACATACAAACATGGTCTCTTTTTTGCTTTCTTGAGTAAGGCAGCTCCAAAATGCAAGTGTTTCAGCCTAGCTCTTTCAGTGGTGGTTGGGCAGCCAGCGGAAAATATGGAGCGTAGGCGTTGGTAATGTTCTCTAGTTGCGCCATGATTAGCTTAGTGTTCTGTCACTCGTGGGGACAGTACGTCACCGCCAAGTCTAAGGGTAGAACTCGAAAATTCAAGCCCCTTGGGTGCTGCCATAGAGTTACATTAGAAGTGCCCATCCATGAAGGCTCAAGGTCAGTGGCCACAGATAAAATGACTTAAAATCACATTATACAGTGGGGAAAAAAAGTATTTAGTCAGCCACCAATTGTGCAATTTCTCCCACTTAAAAAGATGAGAGAGGCCTGTAATTTTCATCATAGGTACACGTCAACTATGACAGACAAATTGAGAAGAAAAAAATCCAGAAAATCACATTGTAGGATTTTTAATGAATTTATTTGCAAATTATGGTGGAAAATAAGTATTTGGTCACCTACAAACAAGCAAGATTTCTGTCTCTCACAGACCTGTAACTTCTTCTTTAAGAGGCTCCTCTGTCCTCCACTCGTTACCTGTATTAATGGCACCTGTTTGAACTTGTTATCAGTATAAAATACACCTGTCCACAACCTCAAACAGTCACACTCCAAACTCCACTATGGCCAAGACCAAAGAGCTGTCAAAGTACACCAGAAACAAAATTGTAGACCTGCACCAGGCTGGGAAGACTGAATCTGCAATAGGTAAGCAGCTTGGTTTGAAGAAATCAACTGTGGGAGCAATTATATTAGGAAATGGAAGACATACAAGACCACTGATAATCTCCCTCGATCTGGGGCTCCACGCAAGATCTCACCCCGTGGGGTCAAAATGATCACAAGAACGGTGAACAAAAATCCCAGAACCACACGGGGGGGCCTAGTGAATGACCTGCAGAGAGCTGGGACCAAAGTAACAAAGCCTACCATCAGTAACACACTACGCCGCCAGGGACTCAAATCCTGCAGTGCAAGACGTGTCCCCCTGCTTAAGCCAGTACATGTCCAGGCCCGTCTGAAGTTTGCTAGAGTGCATTTGGATGATCCAGAAGAGGATTGGGAGAATGTCATATGGTCAGATGAAACCAAAATAGAACTTTTTGGTAAAAACTCAACTCGTCGTGTTTGGAGGACAAAGAATGCTGAGTTGCATCCAAAGAACACCATACCTACTGTGAAGCATGGGGGTGGAAACATCATGCTTTGGGGCTGTTTTTCTGCAAAGGGACGAGGACGACTGATCCGTGTAAAGGAAAGAATGAATGGGGCCATGTATCGTGAGATTTTGAGTGAAAACCTCCTTCCATCAGCAAGGGCATTGAAGATGAAACGTGGCTGGGTCTTTCAGCATGACAATGATCCCAAACTATTAGGTTGGGTGGGGGACTCAGGTGCAGAGACGGACACACGGACAAAGAGAGAGTAAAATTAGGATGTAGTTTATTCAACGTGTATGGCAGAGAGAAGTAGTCAGGGTGGAATAGCTTCAGGCTGGGGTAGGAGCTGAGTGGGGTGGAGAGCCAGTAGTCCTGAGAGCTGGATAATGAGCATATCAGGCAACAGAGGAGCAGGTAGCGGCGTGGGAATGGCATGCAGGCAGGCAGGCAGGTAGGCAGCAGGAACAGACGAGATCTGGTCGAAGGAGAGACAGGTTACAAAACGTGGCAGGAACAACAATAATACTGAGAGAGTACAACTACACTGAGAGTGCTGTACGGGCCAAGTTACCACTGGAAGTGTAGGAACGAACTGGCGCTGGAGAGGTGTCCAGCCCGGGTAGATATCTGCTGCTTGATTGGTGTCAATGAGCTGCAGCTTGATGTAACTGCTCTGGTGATAGAATGGCCACGCCCGCTGACCTAGAACCTCTGACTGTACAGCAGGGGGAGACAGACAAACAACACACACAGGGGAGAAAAGGGGAAGGAACACCAACAGGAACAGGACCAACAGAGCCGGACCGTAACAGTACCCCCCCCTCAACGGGCGCCACCCGGCGACCCACCCGGCTTGTCAGGGTGGTCCCTATGGAAGTCCTTCACTAGCTGCGGATCCAGAATAAAACGTCTGGGAATCCAGGACCTCTCCTCGGGACCGTATCCCTCCCAGTCCACCAGGTACTGAAGCCCTCTACCACGCCTCCGGACGTCCAGCAGTCCCCGCACCGTGTAGGCTGGATGGTCGTCAATAATGCGCGGTAGCGGAGGGGGATCCACTGGCGGACACAAAGGGCTGGAGGAGACCATCTTCAGTTGGGACACGTGAAATGTAGGATGGACTCTCATGGCCTGGGGAAGCTTCAACCGAACAGCCGAAGGGTTGATGATGGATTCGATCTCAAAAGGACCCAAATATCGGGGCGACAGCTTACGGGAGTCAGTGCGCAGGGGAATGTTGCTGGAGGAGAGCCAGACTCGCTGACCAGGCTGGAACTGTGGAGCGACTACCCTGTGCCTGTCCGCCACCCTCTTATTACTCTCAGCAGTCCGTAGAAGGGCCTCACGGGTGTCCACCCACACCTTGCGGCAGCGACGAAGGTTATCCTGAACTGACGGAACGGCTAACTCCCTTTCCTGAGACGGGAACAATGGCGGTTGGTACCCCAAAGCCGCCTCAAATGGTGAGAGGCCGGTGGCAGATGAGGTGAGGGAATTGTGGGCATATTCGACCCACGGGAGATGTTTGGCCCAGGTGGACGGGTTCTGGGATGTAACACAGCGTAGAGCAGCCTCCAGGTCCTGGTTGGTCCTCTCAGTCTGGCCATTGGTCTGGGGATGGAAACCTGAAGAGAGACTGACAGAGGCACCCAGAGCCGAACAAAACTCCTTCCATACCCGAGAAATAAACTGTGGACCTCTATCGGACACTATGTCCACAGGTATTCCATGGGGACGGAACACATGTAGGACAAAGAGGTCAGCTGTCTCACTGGCAGATGGTAATTTTGGTAATGCAACAAAATGGGCAGATTTAGAGAATCTGTCCACGATGGTGAGTATGGTGTCATTACCCTCAGACATAGGAAGTCCAGTGACGAAGTCCAAACCCACGTGAGACCAAGGGCGACTCGGGACAGGGAGAGGCCGCAGCAGGCCCGAAGGAGCCCTGTGGGAAGCCTTATTTTGGGCACAGATGGAACAGGCCGCCACGTACTCCCGGACGTCAGCCTCGGCGGATGGCCACCAAAAGTGCCTCTTAAGTAGCGATAGTGTTCGTTTCATACCAGGGTGGCAGGAGAAGCGTGAGGTGTGGATCCAGTTGAGCACTTGCGACCGCACGGCTGCGGGAACATAGAGAAGGTCGGGGGGGCCCATCGGCCGGTCCAGGTTCCAACTCTTGTGCCGATCGGACGAGGGACTCGATCTCCCAATGAACAGCCGCCACCAAACAGGAAGCGGGCAGAACAGATTCAGGATTGCTGGAGTCTTCAGTGTCAGTAAACTGGCGAGAGAGAGCATCAGGCTTGACATTACGTGTGCCAGGACGATATGTCAAAATAAACTTGAACCTGCTGAAGAACAGAGCCCATCTGGCCTGACGGGAGTTCAGCCTCTTGGACGACTGGATGTAAGCCAGGTTCTTGTGGTCTGTCCAGACTATGAAGGGTTGCTCTGCTCCATCTAGCCAGTGCCTCCATTCCTCCAACGCCAACTTGACAGCAAGCAACTCCCGATTACCCACGTCGTAGTTCTTCTCAGCAGGGGTCAATCTCTTGGAGAAGAAAGCCACCGGATGGAGCTTCTGGTCCGTGGGGGAACGTTGTGACAGAACAGCCCCCACCCCCGAATCTGAGGCGTCCACTTCCACAACAAACTGCAAACTAGTGTCAGGATGAATAAGAACAGGTGAGGTAGTGAACAGTTTCTTCAATGTACTCATGGCTGACTCGGCCTCAGGCGTCCATAGGAATGGCACCTTAGGGGAGGTGAGCTTGGTCAGGGGGGCAACCACTCGGCTGAAACCCCTGATGAAGCGGCGGTAGAAGTTGGCGAAGCCCAGGAAGCGTTGTAGCTGCTTCCGAGACGTGGGTGTGGGCCACTCCACAACCGCTCTGATCTTGTCAGGATCTGGTGACACTTGTCCCCGCTCAATGATAAAGCCCAAAAAGGGGACGGACTGCCGGTGGAACTCACATTTTTCTGCCTTCACATACAGTTTGTTTTCCATGAGGCGTTGGAGAACCAGACGGACGTGGGAGACGTGTTCATCCTGTGACTTAGAGAAAATCAGAATGTCATCCAAATAGACAAACACAAAACGGTGTAGAAAATCCCTCAACACATCGTTCACCATGGCCTGAAACACTGCTGGGGCGTTAGTGAGACCGAATGGCATGACTAGGTATTCAAAATGTCCGAGAGGGGTATTAAACCCAGTCTTCCATTCGTCTCCCTGCTTGATCCTAACGAGGTGGTAAGCGTTCCGTAGGTCGAGTTTGGTAAACACAGTGGCACCATGAAGGGAGTCAAATGCTGAGTTGATGAGAGGCAGGGGGTATGTATTTCTGACTGTGATGTTATTAAGTCCTCTGTAGTCAATGCATGGGCGTAATGTCTTGTCCTTCTTCTCAACAAAAAAGAACCCAGCACCAACAGCGGACGATGAGGGACGAATGATGCCAGAGGTTAGGGAGTCGCCTATGTAGGTTTCCATAGCTTCCCTCTCAGGACGGGACAGATTGAAAAGCCGACTGGACGGCAAAGGTGCTCCAGGCAGTAACTCAATAGCGCAGTCGTATGGCCTATGAGGTGGTAATGAAAGTGCCTTGGACTTGCTGAATACCTCGGCCAGGTCCCGGTACTCCTCCGGGACTGAAGAGAGGTCTGGGGTTTTGACAGGGGAAACAGGGGAGCCGACCGAGGGCGGAATAGCCGACCCAAGGCAAACAGAATGGCAGTGAGTGCTCCAACTGTGTATTTTGTGGGTTTGCCAATCAATATGGGGGTTGTGAAGGCTAAGCCAGGGAAAACCGAGGACAAGGGGGGAGGCCGAGGAGGAGACTACTTTGAACTGGATGGTTTCTTTGTGATTGCCGGACAGCATGAGAGAAACGGGGACAGTTTGGTGGGTGATGTTGGCAAACTGATGTCCGTCAATAGCGGTTGCTTTAATAGGCTTAGGCAGGGGCTTAACAGGGATCTCAGCCTGAGTAACCAGGCTAGCGTCAATAAGACTATCCTCAGCACCAGAGTCGATGAGAGCAGTTAGTGGGAGAGATAGATTCCTGAACTGGACTGTAACTGGGATCACTAGACGGGGTGCTGTGGGCATTGAGTCTGGTATAACACTCGCAAGTACGCCCACTTTAACCTGCGAGCTAGGTCTTCTTGGGCGAATCGGACAGTTAACCAGGAAATGAGTGCGGTCCCCACAGTACATGCACTCACCAGCCCGTAGGCGCCGTTCCTTTTCGACATGGGACAGACGAGCACGGCCCAGCTGCATGGGCTCGTCTAGTTCCGTGGAGGGATCCGCTGAGGTGTGTGGTCGGTGTCCGAGTGGTGGTGTAGCTCGGACTGCAGAAAGCGAGGGAGCCCCGTTAGAGGTGTGGACCCGACCGCCACTCTCCTGTCTCCTCTCCCGTAGCCTGTTGTCTATACGTGTAGCCAGGGAAACGAGAACATGAAGGTTAGCAGGCTCATCACGAACAGCTAGCTCATTCTTAATTGTGTCACTTAGACCGTTAACAAACGCTCCCTGAAGAGCTTCGTCGTTCCACTTGGAATCGGCTGCCAAGGTCCAAAAATCAATGGCGTATTCAGCCACGCTACCCGTGCCCTGTCGTAGCTTCAATAGTCTCTTTGTGGCGGTTCCGGCATAGTCCGGGTGATCAAACACAACTTTCAATTGAGAGGAAAAATCGTCAAACGACAGGCTGGTAATCTGCTGAGTAGAACAAGCCGCTTCTGCCCACATCAAAGCTTTGCCCCTCATTAACCCCAGTGCGTAATGTACCTTTGAGGATTCCGTGGCGAAAGACAGGGGCTTCTGTTGGAACACCAAACGGCACTGAAGCAGGAACCCACGGCATTTGTTCAAATCCCCGGTGAAAGGTTCGGGTGCGGTTGTAGGGGGTTCCCGAAGGACAGGAGCGGAAGCCGAGCCTGGAGCCACTGTAGGAGGAACAGGCGGAGGAGAAGCAGAGGGAGAAAGGGTAGTGAGTGTTACCAGGTTAGTTACCTGAGAGGTGAGATGAGATACTTGATCCAACAACTGCTGGTTGTTATCCAATAGAGTCCGGATGAGTTGGTCGTGTTGTCCCAATAGTACTCCTTGTGAATGGAGGGCGTGTTGTACGCCATCACCCGTTGTTTCATGTGGCATCTCTGCTGAGTCCATGTTTGGCCAGTTCGTTCTATTAGGTTGGGTGGGGGACTCAGGTGCAGAGACGGACACACGGACAAAGAGAGAGTAAAATTAGGATGTAGTTTATTCAACGTGTATGGCAGAGAGAAGTAGTCAGGGTGGAATAGCTTCAGGCTGGGGTAGGAGCTGAGTGGGGTGGAGAGCCAGTAGTCCTGAGAGCTGGATAATGAGCATATCAGGCAACAGAGGAGCAGGTAGCGGCGTGGGAATGGCATGCAGGCAGGCAGGCAGGTAGGCAGCAGGAACAGACGAGATCTGGTCGAAGGAGAGACAGGTTACAAAACGTGGCAGGAACAACAATAATACTGAGAGAGTACAACTACACTGAGAGTGCTGTACGGGCCAAGTTACCACTGGAAGTGTAGGAACGAACTGGCGCTGGAGAGGTGTCCAGCCCGGGTAGATATCTGCTGCTTGATTGGTGCCAATGAGCTGCAGCTTGATGTAACTGCTCTGGTGATAGAATGGCCACGCCCGCTGACCTAGAACCTCTGACTGTACAGCAGGGGGAGACAGACAAACAACACACACAGGGGAGAAAAGGGGAAGGAACACCAACAGGAACAGGACCAACAGAGCCGGACCGTAACACAAACACACCGCCCGGGCAACGAAGGAGTGGCTTCGTAAGAAGCATTTCAAGGTCCTGGAGTGGCCTAGCCAGTCTCCAGATCTCAACCCCATAGAACATCTTTGGAGGGAGTTGAAAGTCCGTGTTGCCCAGCGACAGCCCCAAAACATCACTGCTCTAGAGGAGATCTGCATGGAGGAATAGGCCAAAATACCAGCAACAGTGTGTGAAAACCTTGTGAAGACTTACAGAAAACGTTTGACCTGTGTCATTGCCAACAAAGGGTATATAACAAAGTATTGAGAAACTTTTGTTATTGACCAAATACTTATTTTCCACCATAATTTGCAAATAAATTAATTAAAAATCCTACAATGTGATTTTCTGGATTTTTTCTTCTCAATTTGTCTGTCATAGTTGACGTGTACCTATGATGAAAATTACAGGCCTCTCTCATCTTTTTAAGTGGGAGAACTTGCACAATTGGTGGCTGACTAAATACTTTTTTTCCCCACTGTATCTACAGTAGCTTTGATTGGACTGATCATGTCAACATCATACTTTCAAAGTCTTAGCTAAATCAAGTCGACAATATACTGGCAAATCCTTTTTAATCCTTGTCATATGAAGAGAAATAATGAAGAGAAATTATAGATAAAATGTATCGGTGCTCTTCGGCCATTGGACATAAACATTACACAACAAGTTGGAAATCGCAAATTCAACAATGAGTGGTTTGGAAGTAGTCAGTGACAGTGGCTAACTGCAAGCATTGCAACACAATCACTAGCCTGCTATTCAGTGGAGTTGCTGTGTGGTCCCAAATCTGGGATTAAGGGTCTCTTTTCCAAGTTTAAAATGATAAACATTCAACATTGGCCATGCTGTCAATGAAGCATGATTTGTCCCGTGCTCAAAACAACTGCGAAAACTTGACTTCAGTGAGTTCAAGACAACAGGGAAGTCGGGTAAAAATGAGCTCCGACTGGGAAAACACGTTTTGAACGGTCATCCAACTCGGAATTGTAAATCCGGAACTCAAGCCTTTTCTAGAGCTACGACCTGAATATCAATGACGTCATCATGATTAGACCTTGTTTTTATCAGAGTTCCCAGTTGTCTTGAAAGCAACATAAATCCAGAAAATGCCAGACTTTGATGACAGAATTTGCCCACGAAGAACCGCCGCACCACCTTCCTGTTCAAGTGAGCACAGCACAACAAGGTGAGTCCAAAAATGTATTGTATGCTGCTGCATAAACAATGTAATATGCCAGGGAGATATGTATACTGTAGCTAAGAAAGTAATACTAAGTGTATGTTGTGTAGTAAGCTGTTAGTAGCCCATGTGCCTCACCCTAATAATTTGGTATATTTTCACCTCTTAATTTCACCTACTGTTCTGACTTGGTGCTGCACATGTAGCCTATAACCTGTTTTAGAGAAATGTCATCATTGAATATTGTAAGAGCTTTCATTGTCTGCTTATATGCCCCCTTTATTTATACTACGGTTCTGACTTGGTGTATTTCAAAAGTGCTGAACAAATAGTTATATCGACTACATCCGTCCTAGCTCGCTCATTAATGTCTTAAACCTCTTAAGGATCAGACCCTTCTTTTCAATTTCCTCCTAAAATGTCATCCCCAAATCTAACTGCCTGTAGCTCAGGACCTGAAGCAAGGACATGCATATTCTTTGTACTATTTGAAAGGAAACACTTTGAAGTTTGTGGAAATGTGAAATGAATGTAGAAGAACATAACACAATCTGGTAAAAGATAAAACAAACAAAAAAACATATGTTTTCTATTTTTATTTTTGTTGCATCATATTTGACATGAAAAATAAAAGCCATAGATTCAGATGGGAATCTGGAGGTAATTTAGATGGTGTCCACAAGAGGTCAACAGTGTATGTGCAAAGTTTCAGACTGATAACTGCAAGAACAAGCGAGCTACATAACATTTAGTATGAAGTCACCCAGGTGTCCCTCACGAGTTTGCCCAAGTGGCCTCCAAGTGGCCGAATTGGTAAATTGATACGGTAATAAAAAATACAAGTTTACACAATCCCAGGAATGTCATACATGATGGATCATTAGCTTCCCTACATAAGACACTAACCTTCACACATCTAGATGTCCGGGCGAGGTGGGTGTGGAGCCAGAGACAGCAGCAGGGGTCCCACTGAATGAACCAGTTTCTACTGGAGGACTTGAATGTGGTCTCTTTGGTGTTGGCTCCCAGAGGTCATCTGAGTCAGAGTCTCTAGCACTATAGAAGATTAAAAAGATTCAGTAAGAACTCAAGTTCACTATTACTTATTTTATTGAACCTTTCATTGGCCATGTGCATGTCATTGTGATGGACGCTGTAGGAGAGAGGAATAACGCTGTAGGAGAGAGGAATAACGCTGTAGGAGAGAGGAATAACGCTGTAGGAGAGAGGAATAACGCTGTAGGAGAGAGGAATAACGCTGTAGGAGAGAGGAATAACGCTGTAGGAGAGAGGAATAACGCTGTAGGAGGGAGGAATAACGCTGTAGGAGTGAGGAATAACGCTGTAGGAGAGAGGAATAACGCTGTAGGAGAGAGGAATAATGCTGTAGGAGAGAGGAATAACGCTGTAGGAGAGAGGAATAACGCTGTAGGAGGGAGGAATAACGCTGTAGGAGAGAGGAATAACACTGTAGGAGAGAGGAATAACGCTGTAGGAGAGAGGAATAACGCTGTAGGAGAGAGGAATAACGCTGTAGGAGGGGGAATAACGCTGTAGGAGAGAGGAATAACGCTGTAGGAGAGAGGAATAACGCTGTAGGAGAGAGGAATAACGCTGTAGGAGAGGGGAATAACGCTGTAGGAGAGGGGAATAACGCTGTAGGAGAGGGGAATAACGCTGTAGGAGAGAGGAATAACGCTGTAGGAGAGGGGAATAACGCTGTAGGAGAGGGGAATAACGCTGTAGGAGGGAGGAATAACGCTGTAGGAGAGAGGAATAACACTGTAGGAGAGAGGAATAACACTGTAGGAGAGACAAAAAGTGGGTAAGAAACACCCTACATTTACATCTGAATGTAAGGCAGCGGTGGGATCAGCCAGCGGTGGGATCAGCCAGCGGTGGGATCAGCCAGGGCGGGATCAGCCAGCGGTGGGATTAGCCAGGGTGGGATCAGCCAGGGTGGGATCAGCCAGCGGTGGGATCAGCCAGCGGTGGGATTAGCCAGGGTGGGATCAGCCAGGGTGGGATCAGCCAGGGTGGGATCAGCCAGGGTGGGAAAGCGGCGGCTTCCTGCATGCGCGATTCATTTGCAGTCTGGACGCGGAGGGGTGAACATATCTTGCTCTGACTGCAGCTGGGAGGGACTGCTGCGTGAGGACTGGGCCGCCTGTGAGTGCTTTGGGACAGGGGTGGGGCCCGGGGCGCAGTGGTGTAAGGCACTGCATTGGAGTGCTAGCTGTGCCACTAGAGATCCTGGTTCGAATCCAGGCTCTGTCGTAGCCGGCCGCGACCGGGAGACCCATGGGGCGGCACACAATTGGCTCAGCGTCGTCCAGGGTAGAGGAGGGAATGGCCGGCAGGGATGTAGAGCATTGCGTTTGCAACGCAAGGGTTGTGGGTTCGATTCCCACGGGGGTATGAACATTTAAAAAATAATGTATGCACTAGATGCACTGTAAGTCGCTCTGGATAAGAGCGTCTGCTAAATGACTAAAATGTAAAAATAAATAAAAGTGTTTTGTTGTTGTGCACTATCTTCTAACAATAGCATGGTATTTTTTCACTGTAATAGCTACTGTAAATTGAACACTGCAGTTAGATGAACAATAGTTTAAGCTTTCAGCCCATATAAGATATGTATATGTCCGTGAAAATTTGCTTTTTGTTTACAAAGTCATTGTAGTCACATTATCCATATTGAGCAACAACTGTCCCGATTTTGGGACACCTATCCAGTAGAGGTTAATCGATATTACGGATTGCCTCTTATCCGCTCGTCGTCCCCTTTTTCCATAGTTTGTACATCTCAATTGTCATTAGAAACCACATTTGTTTAAGCAAGTCAGCCATATCAGCTATGTTTTTTTTAAAGGCAGTAAATGAGGCCGAATGAAGTGTTTCGCTGCCAGACAAGGCTCCGCTGATAGCCAGGTGTAGCAGTGGTAAGGTGTTGGGACTCTGCTGTTGAGACAGCTTTATGTAGGCCCTACCAGTTTGGGGGCTCAGTTTGTCACCGTTACAGTGCAATTAATGTATTGTTTAGTGTTGTGTTGTGTTGTGGCTTTGCTGGCATGCATCCCACTTTTTTGTTTTGTTTGCCTCACCAAGATTTACATGCTAAAATCGCCACTGTCGCCAATGCATATGGCTCAGTTCCACACAACCTCCTCTGGGCAGCATTCGATTTCTTCAAGGTTCCAGAGTCCATCACAAACATTGTCAAGGCCTACTTCCAAAGACCTGCAACTCTGCTTCACAACACCAGAGTTCCCCACCACATGGCAGTACCTGCAGATGGTTATAAAGGCAGGTTGCACCATGGGCTATGGAGGTGATAATCAGATCATCAAAGTGGGTGGTGAGCGACTGAAGTCCGGAGTGCATCTACAACCCATCAGGGTGTGCATGGACGACAGATAACCAAGACCACAACTGCAACATGCACAAGACGTCTGCAGGGAAAGTGTGGTGAAGAAGGCGCAACAGAGCCTCTTCAACCTCAGGAGGCTGAAGAAATTTGGCTTGGCACCTAAAACACTCACAAACTTTTACAGATGCACAATTGAGAGCATCCTGTCGGGCTGTATCACCGCCTGGTATGGCAACTGCACCGCCCGCAACCGCAGGGCTCTCCCGAGGGTGGTGCGGTCTGCCGAACGCATTACCGGGGTCAAACTACCCGCCCTCCAAGACACATACAGCACCCGATGTCACAGGAAGGCCAAAAGGATAATCAAGGACATCAACCACCCGAGCCACTGCCTGTTCACCCCGCTATCATCCAGAAGGCGAGGTCAGTACAGGTGCATCAACGCTGGGACCGAGAGAATGAAAAACAGCTTCTACCTCAAGGCCATCAGACTGTTAAATAGCCATCACTAGCACATTAGAGGCTGCTGCTGCCTATTGAAATCACTGGCCACTTTAAGAAATGGAACACTAGTCACTTTAATAATGTTTACATATCTTGCACTACTCATCTCATATGTATATACTGCATTCTGTTCTATAATATTCTACTGTATCTTAGTCCATGCCGCTCTGTCATTGCTTGTCCATATATGTATATATTCTTAAATCCCATTCCTTACTTTTTTGTGTGTATTTGGGTATATGTTGTGAAATTGTTAGATATTACTTGTTAGATATTACTGCACTGTCAGAGCTAGAAGCACAAGCATTTCGCTACACCTGCTATAACATCTGCTAAACACGTGTATGTGACAAATAACATTTGATTTGATTTGAAAGGGTTAGGATAACATCAAGTGTGCCAGAAAGAAGATAAACCCAAGTCAAGAAGCGGAGGATCCTGTGGATAGAGGAAGAGGATGGATCCTGTGGATAGAGGAAGAGGATGGATCCTGTGGATAGAGGAAGAGGATGGATCCTGTGGATAGAGGAAGAGGATGGATCCTGTGGATAGAGGAAGCGGAGGATCATGTGGATAGAGGAAGAGGATGGATCCTGTGGATAGAGGAAGAGGATGGATCCTGTGGATAGAGGAAGCGGAGGATCCTGTGGATAGAGGAAGAGGATGGATCATGTGGATAGAGGAAGAGGATGGATCCTGTGGATAGAGGAAGAGGATGGATCCTGTGGATAGAGGAAGAGGATGGATCCTGTGGATAGAGGAAGAGGATGGATCCTGTGGATAGAGGAAGAGGATGGATCCTGTGGATAGAGGAAGAGGATGGATCCTGTGGATAGAGGAAGAGGATGTGGCATGCTGAGTTTGTTGTTGTGGGCTCATCAATGAAACATTTCAGATGGAAGATGCCCACTTGAAAACCCCAATGAAATATTTTCCTTATCCCTGTCTCAACAACATCAAGCACGTTTTAGGTTAGTGCTCACCATCAACTATTGGGACAATGGATTTATAACACCATGTCCTGTGTATTCAGAACTAGCAGAATGGTCCATTAACTTCTAGATGCAGAAACATCCAACATGCATTTAAGAGGACAACAACTCAATGACATATGAATAACAACTTTGCTCATTGGAGTCAGAGTCAACTCAATTACACAGACAGACTTTAGGCAGCGATAAATTGGTTGTGAGATTCAGAGCTATTTTTGAGTCTTCATCTGCATATTTCTGCAGCTTAACCAAGTCTGGATTCCTTCAATTTCCAGATATCTACTTCATCAACAGAAATATTTTCCCATAAAACAATGTGTGGTTTTGACCAGGAAATACAACTGGAGCTCCTCCTTCCTCTTTTCCATTGTTAAAATGACTTGGCTACATTAACTGTGACTTTTCCTTTAGCCTAAATCATGTTCCAATACATAGAGCTCATTTGGAATTGGTTAACAACCAACATAACTAAACTATGAGCTAAGTGTTTAATGATATACCTGGTCAGTCGGACTGAAGACTGTGACTGTGGGCTCCGGTACTCTGTGTCTGTGGGCCAGTACTATGTGTCTGTGGGCTCCAGTACTCTGTGTCTGTGGGCTCCGGTACTCTGTGTCTGTGGGCTCCAGTACTCTGTGTCTGTGGGCTCTGTGTCTGTGGGCCAGTACTCTGTGTCTGTGGGCTCCAGTACTCTGTGTCTGTGGGCCAGTACTATGTGTCTGTGGGCTCCAGTACTCTGTGTCTGTGGGCCAGTACTATGTGTCTGTGGGCTCCAGTACTCTGTGTCTGTGGGCCAGTACTATGTGTCTGTGGGCTCCAGTATTATGTGTCTGTGGGCCAGTACTATGTGTCTGTGGGCTCCAGTACTATGTGTCTATGGGCTCCAGTACTATGTGTCTGTGGGCTCCAATACTCTGTGTCTGTGGGCTCCGGTACTCTGTGTCTGTGGGCTCCAGTACTCTGTGTCTGTGGGCCAGTACTATGTGTCTGTGGGCTCCGGTACTCTGTGTCTGTGGGCTCCAGTACTCTGTGTCTGTGGGCTCCAGTACTATGTGTCTGTGGGCTCCAGTATTATGTGTCTGTGGGCTCCAGTACTATGTGTCTGTGGGCTCCGGTACTCTGTGTCTGTGGGCTCCAGTACTATGTGTCTGTGGGCTCCAGTACTCTGTGTCTGTGGGCTCCAGTACTATGTGTCTGTGGGCTCCAGTACTATGTTCTGTGGGCTCCAGTACACTGTGTCTGCGGGCTCCAGTACTCTGTGTCTGTGGGCTCCAGTACTATGTGTCTGCGGGCTCCAGTACTCTGTGTCTGCGGGCTCCAGTACTCTGTGTCTGTGGGCTCCAGTACTATGTGTCTGTGGGCTCCAGTACTATGTGTCTATGGGCTCCAGTACTATGTGTCTGTGGGCTCCAGTACTCTGTGTCTGTGGGCTCCGGTACTCTGTGTCTGTGGGCCAGTACTCTGTGTCTGTGGGCTCCAGTACTATGTGTCTGTGGGCTCCAGTACTCTGTGTCTGCGGGCTCCAGTACTCTGTGTCTGTGGGCTCCAGTACTCTGTGTCTGTGGGTCCAGTACTATGTGTCTGTGGGCTCCAGTACTCTGTGTCTGTGGGCTCCAGTACTCTGTGTCTGTGGGTCCAGTACTATGTGTCTGTGGGCTCCAGTACTCTGTGTCTGTGGGCTCCAGTACTCTGTGTCGGTGGGCTCCAGTACTATGTGTCTGTGGGCTCCGGTACTCTGTGTCTGTGGGCTCCGGTACTCTGTGTCTGTGGGCCAGTACTATGTGTCTGTGGGCTCCAGTACTCTGTGTCTGTGGGCTCCAGTACTCTGTGTCTGCGGGCTCCAGTACTCTGTGTCTGTGGGCTCCAGTACTCTGTGTCTGTGGGTCCAGTACTATGTGTCTGTGGGCTTCAGTACTCTGTGTCTGTGGGCTCCAGTACTCTGTGTCTGTGGGTCCAGTACTATGTGTCTGTGGGCTCCAGTACTCTGTGTCTGTGGGCTCCAGTACTCTGTGTCTGTGGGCTCCAGTACTCTGTGTCTGTGGGCTCCAGTACTGCTGTTTCATGTGGCTGGTTACACTGCCCTCTGCTGTAGGCCTACATGTAACACTGTATCCCATTAATGGGGAATTGTTACATATCTTCAGGTGAAAGATACATTGTGATTAATGTGTGACTAGCTGTTTTGAAAATGAATAAATATTTTATAATTTGTAGTAATAATAATAGCCTATTGAAGCATTTAAATTAAAGTATGAAAAATGTATGCACTCACTAACTGTAACACCAAAGATGATGTTGTACATTCCTCTTCTCGTCTGTCTGGTCAGCTGTGATATCGCGAGATTTCTGTGCAGTATTGGCTGCTGACGTCACGTTCAGGAAGGCAGCTACCAGCGAGGAGGGAGCGGCCCTTTGGGTGAGCTTATCTGCCATTCTGAAAACATCACAATGACCAGTGGGTATCACCATATTCTTTAACTGTACGATTGGCTTTATTTCATGTGTTGTATCATTTCGGTTAGTTTGCTAGCGGATCATTTCTACCTACCGCCTCTACGCCATCCATGGCGAAAGCGTTGTGCTCTGGCCAGAGGCGTTCTAGGAAGGGCTAGCTAGTAAGGCTAAGTTAATAGCTAGCCAGCTTTCTTTAACGTTGGCTATCTACATGATCTCCAGCCAAACACAGCCAGCCATTGGTCTATTATCGCATTTCCTTCGCCTAAATGACACGTTGGCGGCCTAATGTTAGCGAATTTTGCTAGCCAGCTAACTTGTAGCTCTGGACCAGTTGTGTGTGAAAGAGTAGGGCGGTCTTCTTCTTCTTTGAGGTTTAACGGCGGTTGGCATCCAATAAATGTTGCATTACCGCCACCTACTAGACTGGAGTATAACTCCCTTATACTTTGCTTTAAAAATAATAAAACAATTTCAAAATAATATTAATACCATCTAACACTACACTCACAAAACATACAAAATAATAATAAATACCATACTCCACTATTTAATTATATTTATTCCTACTTCAGGCCAACAGCCTGAAAGGACTGGACACCGCCACTGTAACTCTTCTGATGTCAAGTCTCGCACACCCAAATACCTTTCTGCAGCTGCCACCACTACCTCTATTTTCTGCGACTTGCATTTCATCCCTGCAGTACAGTTGATAACCATTGCTATAAATGCCAAAAGTCTAATCTTACTGAAACATATATCACTTGTTGGTTTATCCCTCTGTACTGGTACAGATCTACTACTCCCACCACTCCTCTCAGGATCCCCCTCCCCCTTGACCCATCTTCCTCTACTTTCTTCCCTGCCTCAGCATATGACAACTTCTTCACTAGTCTAACCCTGGAAACCTCAACCTGCCTCTCTGGCATGGGACATGTCTGATCCCCAGCCCCATGGGCACCCCTACAATTAGCACATACCACTACTTTCCCCACTGCTTCACACTCCTTTGTCTCATGCCCTTCTGCACACTTCTCACACCTTGGAACCTCCCTCCTACACACTGCTGCCACATGCCCATAAGCTTGACACCTGTACCAACGTAATGTATTCGGCACAAAAGCTTGTACAGGATAACTTTTATATATCCTAACAACATAATCATAGTAACTGTCGGTCAAAGACTCAACTTCAAAACTCGAAAGAACAGACAATGACTCTTCTGTTTCTCCAGTCACACCAGCCTGTCTGGGTCGCACCAAATGACGAGCATCACAAACACCGGGAATCTTCCCCTTCAGTTGGTCAGCTTTCACATTTACCGCTATCCCAGTAATCACGCCTTTCAATGGCGCCCTTTTCTTGAGAGCAACACAATTCACATCTCTTGTCCCCATTAATTGAACATGGAGCGCCTGCTCCCGCTGACCAGCAGAACCAATTATCACCAGACCACTTCTGGTTACCCTCACCGATTCCACAGCACCCAACTCTGTTTTCACCCACCCTGAAACTACAAAGGGATCAGCCAAAAGGTAAGGGTCCACTTTTTCCACAAACTTCCCTCCTACTGTCACAGACTCATCTTCATCCTGACCCTCGGTGCAGGCCTCGGGCTCCGAGCACTTCACCACACCTTCCACCTCCGATACTTCACCACACCTTCCACCTCCGATACTCCACCACACCTTCCACCTCCGATACTTCACCACACCTACCACCTCCGATACTTCACCACACCTACCACCTCCGATACTTCACCACACCTTCCACCTCCGATACTTCACCACACCTTCCACCTCCGATACTTCACCACACCTTCCACCTCCGATACTTCACCACACCTACCACCTCCGATACTTCACCACACCTTCCACCTCCGATACTTCACCACACCTTCCATCTCCGATACTTCACCCTACCTTCCACCTCCGATACTTCACCACACCTACCACCTCCGATACTTCACCACACCTTCCACCTCCGATACTTCACCACACCTACCACCTCCGATACTTCACCATACCTACCACCTCCGATACTTCACCACACCTTCCACCTCCGATACTTCACCACACCTACCACCTCCGATACTTCACCACACCTACCACCTCCGATACTTCACCACACCTTCCACCTCCGATACTTCACCACACCTTCCACCTCCGATAATTCACCCTCATTCTCTTCCATTTCTCCTCCTGTCTTCAGCTCACTCTGCTTACACTTTCTACCATTCTTCTTTAACAAACCTTCTCCCTTTTTTCTGCCACTTTTAACCGACTCAATCTCACCCTCTTCCTCTCTCTCTCTCTCTCTCTCTTAGACCTCCTCTGCCTCTCTTTTTCCCTCCATTCCTCCTCCGTATTCCAAGTATACGTCTCCTTATGATAATACTGCACTTCTCCTGACATACATCTTGGTCTTGTCAAGGGACGCCATTTAATTGGCTGTCACAATCTCCGTCCAATCAGCCCGACCCCCTGGGGATGTAGCGCTGAACAGTGCATCCCACCTGTAAAGCAGCTGCTTCGTCTTGATGTTCTTCTTCATCAATATCTACCGCGCCGCTTTTCCATATCAAACAAGCGCGCTCTCTTTCTCCCGGATTCCGACGTGCTCCTTCCGTGGTTTTCAGGCCGACCATCGGCTGTGTTGGTCGGTTTGTTTGTGTCTTTGTGTGTGGATGGATGGAGCGCTCCACGGCCACCACGCCACGCTGGCGGTAATGTGAAGTAACTGACTGGTTACTAATGTACTAGCTACTGTACTGTCTTCTATTGAACCTTTATTTAACGAGGCAAGTCAGTTAAGAACACATTCTTATTTAAAATGACGGCCTACCAAAAGGACAAAACACACATCATGACAAGAGAGACACCACAACACTACATCGTCGTCCGGGTTTGGCCGGTGTAGGCCGTCATTGTAAATAAGAATTTGTTCTTAACTGACTTGCCTAGTTAAATAAAGATAAAATAAAAAAATTAAGAGAGACCAAAGACAACAGCATGGCAGCAACACAACATGACAACAACAATGGTAGCACCACAACATGACAACAACAATGGTAGCAACACCACATGACAACAACATGGCAGCAGCACAACATGGCAGCAGCACAACATGGTAGCAGCACAAAACATGGTACCAACATTATTGGGCAGACAACAGCACAACGGGCAAGAAGGTAGAGACAACAATACATCACACGAAGCAGCCACATCTGGCAGTAAGAGTGTCCATGATTGAGTCTTTGAATGAAGAGATGGAGATAAAACTGTCCAGTTGGAGTGTTTTTTGCAGCTCGTTCCAGTCGCTAGCTGCAGCGAACTGGAAAGAGGAGCGACCCAGGGATGTGTGCTTTGGGGACCTTTAACAGAATGTGACTGGCAGAACGGGTGTTGTATGTGGAGGATGAGGGCTGCAGTAGGTATCTCAGATAGGGGGGAGTGAGGCCTAAGAGGGTTTTATAAACAAGCATCAACCAGTGGGTCTTGCAACGGGTATATAGAGATGACCAGTTTACAGAGGAGTATAGAGTGCAGTGGTGTGTCCTATAAGGAGCATTGGTGGCAAATCTGATGGCCGAATGGTAAAGAACATCTAGCCGCTCGAGAGCACCCTTCCCTGCCGATCTATAAATTACGTCTCCGTAATCTAGCATGGGTAGGATGGTCATCTGAATCAGGGTTAGTTTGGCAGCTGGGGTGAAAGAGGAGTGATTACGATAGAGGAAACCAAGTCTAGATTTAACCTTAGCCTGCAGCTTTGATATGTGCTGAGAGAAGGACAGTGGACCGTCTAGCCATACTCCCAAGGACTTGGATGAGGTGACTACCTCAAGCTCTAAACCCTCAGAGGTAGTAATCACACCGGTGGGGAGAGGGGCATTCTTCTTACCAAACCACATGACCTTTGTTTTGGATGTGTTCAGAACAAGGTTAAGGGCAGAGAAAGCTTGTTGGCCACTAAGAAAGCTTTGATGTAGAGCGTTTAACACCAAATCCAGGGAGGGGCCAGCTGAGTATAAGACTGTATCATCTGCATATACATGGATGGGAGAGCTTCCTACTGCCTGAGCTGTGTTGTTGGTGTAAATGGATGGGAGAGCTTCCTACTGCCTGAGCTGTGTTGTTGGTGTAAATGGATGGGAGAGCTTCCTACTGCCTGAGCTGTGTTGTTGGTGTAAATGGATGGGAGAGCTTCCTACTGCCTGAGCTGTGTTGTTGGTGTAAATGGATGGTGAGAGCTTCCTACTGCCTGAGCTGTGGGTTGTTGGTGTAAATGGATGGGAGAGCTTCCTACTGCCTGAGCTGTGTTGTTGGTGTAAATGGATGGGAGAGCTTCCTACTGCCTGAGCTATGTTGTTGATGTAAATTGAGAAGAGCGTGTGGCCTATGATTACACTGTCTTCTCCTGTGTAACGCACATTCTCATCCTCTTTTGTTGTTGTGTTTCTCTGGGTTGCAGGAGGAAACCAGCGTGAACTTGCCCGGGCCAAGAATGCCAAGAAGCAAGCCGACCAGACCAAGGGCAAGAAGACTGAGAATGGGTTGTCTGCTGCTGCCCGCAAGCTGAGGTATCTAGATAGTATTCAGTCTTTATACAAGCTGAGGTATCTAGATAGTATTCAGTCTTTATACAAGCTGAGGTATCTAGATAGTATTCAGTCTTTATACAAAGCTGAGGTATCTAGATAGTATCAGTCTTTATACAAGCTGAGGTACTCTAGATAGTATCAGTCTTTATACAAGCGAGTAGATAGTATTCAGTCTTTATACAAGCTGAGGTATCTAGATAGTATTCAGTCTTTATACAAGCTGAGGTATCTAGATAGTATTCAGTCTTTATACAAGCTGAGGTATCTAGATAGTATTCAGTCTTTATACAAGCTGAGGTATCTAGATAGTATTCAGTCTTTATACCAAGCTGAGGTATCTAGATAGTATTCAGTCTTTATACAAGCTGAGGTATCTAGATAGTATTCAGTCTTTATACAAGCTGAGGTATCTAGATAGTATTCAGTCTTTATACAAGCTGAGGTATCTAGATAGTATTCAGTCTTTATACAAGCTGAGGTATCTAGATAGTATTCAGTCTTTATACAAGCTGAGGTATCTAGATAGTATTCAGTCTTTATACAAGCTGAGGTATCTAGATAGTATTCAGTCTTTATACAAGCTGAGGTATCTAGATAGTATTCAGTCTTTATACAAGCTGAGGTATCTAGATAGTATTCAGTCTTTATACAAGCTGAGGTATCTAGATAGTATTCAGTCTTTATACAAGCTGAGGTATCTAGATAGTATTCAGTCTTTATACAAGCTGAGGTATCTAGATAGTATTCAGTCTTTATACAAGCTGAGGTATCTAGATAGTATTCAGTCTTTATACAAGCTGAGGTATCTAGATAGTATTCAGTCTTTATACAAGCTGAGGTATCTAGATAGTATTCAGTCTTTATACAAGCTGAGGTATCTAGATAGTATTCAGTCTTTATACAAGCTGAGGTATCTAGATAGTATTCAGTCTTTATACAAGCTGAGGTATCTAGATAGTATTCAGTCTTTATACAAGCTGAGGTATCTAGATAGTATTCAGTCTTTATACAAGCTGAGGTATCTAGATAGTATTCAGTCTTTATACAAGCTGAGGTATCTAGATAGTATTCAGTCTTTATACAAGCTGAGGTATCTAGATAGTATTCAGTCTTTATACAAGCTGAGGTATCTAGATAGTATTCAGTCTTTATACAAGCTGAGGTATCTAGATAGTATTCAGTCTTTATACAAGCTGAGGTATCTAGATAGTATTCAGTCTTTATACAAGCTGAGGTATCTAGATAGTATTCAGTCTTTATACAAGCTGAGGTATCTAGATAGTATTCAGTCTTTATACAAGCTGAGGTATCTAGATAGTATTCAGTCTTTATACAAGCTGAGGTATCTAGATAGTATTCAGTCTTTATACAAGCTGAGGTATCTAGATAGTATTCAGTCTTTATACAAGCTGAGGTATCTAGATAGTATTCAGTCTTTATACAAGCTGAGGTATCTAGATAGTATTCAGTCTTTATACAAGCTGAGGTATCTAGATAGTATTCAGTCTTTATACAAGCTGAGGTATCTAGATAGTATTCAGTCTTTATACAAGCTGAGGTATCTAGATAGTATTCAGTCTTTATACAAGCTGAGGTATCTAGATAGTATTCAGTCTTTATACAAGCTGAGGTATCTAGATAGTATTCAGTCTTTATACAAGCTGAGGTATCTAGATAGTATTCAGTCTTTATACAAGCTGAGGTATCTAGATAGTATTCAGTCTTTATACAAGCTGAGGTATCTAGATAGTATTCAGTCTTTATACAAGCTGAGGTATCTAGATAGTATTCAGTCTTTATACAAGCTGAGGTATCTAGATAGTATTCAGTCTTTATACAAGCTGAGGTATCTAGATAGTATTCAGTCTTTATACAAGCTGAGGTATCTAGATAGTATTCAGTCTTTATACAAGCTGAGGTATCTAGATAGTATTCAGTCTTTATACAAGCTGAGGTATCTAGATAGTATTCAGTCTTTATACAAGCTGAGGTATCTAGATAGTATTCAGTCTTTATACAAGCTGAGGTATCTAGATAGTATTCAGTCTTTATACAAGCTGAGGTATCTAGATAGTATTCAGTCTTTATACAAGCTGAGGTATCTAGATAGTATTCAGTCTTTATACAAGCTGAGGTATCTAGATAGTATTCAGTCTTTATACAAGCTGAGGTATCTAGATAGTATTCAGTCTTTATACAAGCTGAGGTATCTAGATAGTATTCAGTCTTTATACAAGCTGAGGTATCTAGATAGTATTCAGTCTTTATACAAGCTGAGGTATCTAGATAGTATTCAGTCTTTATACAAGGCTGAGGTATCTAGATAGTATTCAGGTCTTTATACAAGCTGAGGTATCTAGATAGTATTCAGTCTTTATACAAGCTGAGGTATCTAGATAGTATTCAGTCTTTATACAAGCTGAGGTATCTAGGATAGTATTCAGTCTTTATACAAGCGTGAGGCTATCTCGATAGTATTCAGTCTTGTATACAAGCTGAGTAGGACGAGATAGTATTCATGTCTTTATACAAGCTGAGGTATCTAGATCTGTATTCAGTCTTTATACCAGCTGAGGTATCTAGATAGTATTCAGTATTTATACAACCGCTGAGGTATCTAGATAGTATTCTAGTACATTATACAAGCTGAGGGTATCGTAGATAGATATTCAGTCTTTATACAAGCACGAGGTATATAGAGTCAGTATTCAGTCTTTATCCAGCTGAGGTATCTAGAAGTATTCAGTCTTATACAAGCTGAGGTATCCTAGATAGTACTTCAAGTCTTTATACAAGCTGAGGTAATCTAGATAGTAATTCCGTCTTTATACAAGCTGAGGTCTCCTCGCTACGTATTCAGTCTTTATACAAGCTG
>CM062504.1:842957-898563 GCA_031479575.1 Coregonus ussuriensis | reverse complement strand
AATAGACTTCATACATCCTGTTACCTTGTCTGTCAATAGACTTCATACATCCTGTTACCTGTCCCCCCCCCCCCCCGCCCCGCTGTCATAGACTTCATTTTACACCCTGTTACCCATGTCTGTCATATAGACTTCATACACCCTGTTACCTGTCTGTCAATAGACTTCATACATCCTGTTACCTGTGTCTGTCAATAGACTTCATCACACCCTGTTACCTGTCTGTCTTAATAGACTTCATACACACCCTGCCAGTTACCTGTCTGTCAATAGACTTCATACACCCTGTTACCTGTCTGTCAATAGACTTCATACACCTGTTATACCTTCCTGTCCAATAGACTTCATACACCCTGTTACCTGTCTGTCAATAGACTTCATACACCCTGGTACCTGTCTGTCAATAGACTTCATACACACCCTGTTACCTGTCTGTCAATAGACTTCATACACCCTGTTACCTGTCTGTCAATAGACTTCATACACACCCTGTTACCTGTCTGTCAATAGACTTCATACACCCTGTTACCTGTCTGTCAATAGACTTCATACACCCTGTTACCTGTCTGTCAATAGACTTCATACACACCCTGTTACCTGTCTGTCAATAGACTTCATACACCCTGTTACCTGTCTGTCAATAGACTTCATACACACCCTGTTACCTGTCTGTCAATAGACTTCATACACCCTGTTACCTGTCTGTCAATAGACTTCATACACCCTGTTACCTGTCTGTCAATAGACTTCATACACCCTGTTACCTGTCTGTCAATAGACTTCATACACACCCTGTTACCTGTCTGTCAATAGACTTCATAACCCTGTTACCTGTCTGTCAATAGACTTCATACACCCTGTTACCTGTCTGTCAATAGACTTCATACATCCTTTTACCTGTCTGTCAATAGACTTCATACACCCTGTTACCTGTCTGTCAATAAACTTCATACACCCTGTTACCTGTCTGTCAATAGACTTCATACACCCTGTTACCTGTCTGTCAATAGACTTCATACACCCTGTTACCTGTCTGTCAATAGACTTCATACACCCTGTTACCTGTCTGTCAATAGACTTCATACACACCCTGTTACCTGTCTGTCAATAGACTTCATACATCCTGTTATCTGTCTGTCAATAGACTTCATACACCCTGTTACCTGTCTGTCAATAGACTTCATACACCCTGTTACCTGTCTGTCAATAGACTTCATACACCCTGTTACCTGTCTGTCAATAGACTTCATACACCCTGTTACCTGTCTGTCAATAGACTTCATACATCCTGTTATCTGTCTGTCAATAGACTTCATACATCCTGTTACCTGTCTGTCAATAGACCTTATACACCCTGTTACCTGTCTGTCAATAGACTTCATACACCCTGTTACCTGTCTGTCAATAGACTTCATACACACCCTGTTACCTGTCTGTCAATAGACTTCATACATCCTGTTACCTGTCTGTCAATATACTTCATACACCCTGTTACCTGTCTGTCAATAGACTTCATACACACTGTTACCTGTCTGTCAATAGACTTCATACACCCTGTTACCTGTCTGTCAATAGACTTCATACATCCTGTTACCTGTCTGTCAATAGACTTCATTCACACCCTGTTACCTGTCTGTCAATAGACTTCATACACCCTGTTACCTGTCTGTCAATAGACTTCATACACCCTGTTACCTGTCTGTCAATAGACTTCATACACCCTGTTACCTGTCTGTCAATAGACTTCATACACCCTGTTACCTGTCTGTCAATAGACATCATACACCCTGTTACCTGTCTGTCAATAGACTTCATACACCCTGTTACCTGTCTGTCAATAGACATCATACACCCTGGTACCTGTCTGTCAATAGACTTCATACACCCTGGTACCTGTCTGTCAATAGACTTCATACACACCCTGTTACCTGTCTGTCAATAGACTTCATACATCCTGTTACCTGTCTGTCAATAGACTTCATACACCCTGTTACCTGTCTGTCAATAGACTTCATACACCCTGTTACCTGTCTGTCAATAGACTTCATACACCCTGTTACCTGTCTGTCAATAGACTTCATACACCCTGTTACCTGTCTGTCAATAGACTTCATACACCCTGTTACCTGTCTGTCAATAGACTTCATACACCCTGTTACCTGTCTGTCAATAGACTTCATACACCCTGTTACCTGTCTGTCAATAGACTTCATACACCCTGGTACCTGTCCTGTCTGTCAATAGACTTCATACACACCCTGTTACCTGTCTGTCAATAGACTTCATACACCCTGGTACCTGTCTGTCAATAGACTTCATACACACCCTGTTACCTGTCTGTCAATAGACTTCATACATCCTGTTACCTGTCTGTCAATAGACTTCATACACCCTGTTACCTGTCTGTCAATAGACTTCATACACCCTGTTACCTGTCTGTCAATAGACTTCATACACCCTGTTACCTGTCTGTCAATAGACTTCATACACCCTGTTACCTGTCTGTCAATAGACTTCATACACCCTGTTACCTGTCTGTCAATAGACTTCATACACCCTGGTACCTGTCTGTCAATAGACTTCATACACCCTGTTACCTGTCTGTCAATAGACTTCATACACCCTGTTACCTGTCTGTCAATAGACTTCATACACCCTGTTACCTGTCTGTCAATAGACTTCATACACCCTGTTACCTGTCTGTCAATAGACTTCATACACCCTGTTACCTGTCTGTCAATAGGCTTCATGTAGGCAATGAAAATGCCACAGGTCAATGAGACCTGGTTTCCCATCAGTGCTTTACAAGTAAAGATCCTCCCACACAGACAGACACACAGTATTGCTCACTAGTAAAGATCCTCCCACACAGACAGACACACAGTATTGCTCACTAGTAAAGATCCTCCCACACAGACAGACACACAGTATTGCTCACTAGCTGGGACTGTGGGAGTCTTACCACAGCGGTCTCTGATGACCAGGTGTTATGAAGTGTAACAACAGTCTTACCACAGCGGTCTCTGATGACCAGGTGTTATGTGTTATGAAGTGTAACAACAGTCTTACCACAGCGGTCTCTGATGACCAGGTGTTATGAAGTGTAACAACAGTCTTACCACAGCGGTCTCTGATGACCAGGTGTTATGTGTTATGAAGTGTAACAACAGTCTTACCACAGCGGTCTCTGATGACCAGGTGTTATGTGTTATGAAGTGTAACAACAGTGTTACCACAGCGGTCTCTGATGACCAGGTGTTATGTGTTATGAAGTGTAACAACAGTGTTACCACAGCGGTCTCTGATGACCAGGTGTTATGTGTTATGAAGTGTAACAACAGTCTTACCACAGCGGTCTCTGATGACCAGGTGTTATGTGTTATGAAGTGTAACAACAGTCTTACCACAGCGGTCTCTGATGACCAGGTTGCGTCCCTCCTTCAGGTTGATAGAGAGGAGGAAGGTCCTCTGGGTCTCTCTGGTGCTTTCTGATACACTCAGCATCTCAGTAGGACTCCCCATCTCAAACTGCTGGAGTACATAGATGAAGGGTCACTTATATATTTCTAGATTCATTATCCAAGTCCTGGATTCTCCAGAATAAACCACAACTCAGTAGACTTCCATAAATACAGGTAGCTGCCAAAGTAAAGGAAACACTTGAGTAAATGAGGGATACAAAGTATATTGAAAGCAGTAACCACAGGTGTGGTTCCTGAGTTCATTAAGTAATTAAAACATCCCATAATGCTTAGGGTCATGTAGAACACGTCCAGTTGTTATTTTGGCTTCCATGGCTAGAAGAAGAGATCTCAGTGACTTAGAAAGAGGGGTCTCAAAGGACCATAGGGGGATTAAAGGGCGTGTCTCAGTCACCAGATCTCAACCCAATTGAACACTTCTGGGAGATTCTGGAGCGGCGCCTGAGACAGCGTATTCCACCACCATGAACAAAACACCAAATGATGGAATGTATCATGGAAGAATGGAGTCTCATCCCTCCAATAGAGTTCCAGACACTCATAGTAAAAACGGTTCCAAAAAGGTTTTTCGGCTGTCCCCATAGGAGAACCCTTGGGTTCCATGTAGAACACTCTGTAGAAAGGGTTCTACCTGCAACCAAAAAGGGTTCTTCAAAGAGTTCTCCTATGGGGACAGCCGAAGAACCCTTGCAGGTTCTACATAGCACCTTTTTTCTAAGAGTGTATGACAAGGCGAATTGAAGCTGTTCTGGCTCGTGGCCCAACGCCCTATTCAGACACTTTATGTTGGTACACTATATGTACAAAAGTATGGGACACCCCTTCAAATTAGTGGATTCAGCTATTTCAGCCACACCCTTTGCTGACAGGTGTATAAAATAAAGCACACCGCCATGCAATCTCCATAGACAAACATTGGCAGTAGAATGGCCTTACTGAAGAGCCCAGCGACTTTCAACATGGCACCGTCATAGGATGCCACCTTTCCAACAAGTCAGTTCGTAAAATGTTGCCCTGCTAGAGCTGACCCGGTCAACTGTAAGTGCTGTTGTTGTGAAGTGGAAACGTCTAGGAGCAACAACGGCTCAGCCGCGAAGTGGTAGGCCACACAAGCTCACAGAACGGGACCGCCGAGTGCTGAAGCGTGTAGCACGTAAAAATCGTCTGTCCTCGGTTGCAACACTCACTACCGCTACCGAGTTCCAAACTGCCTCTGGAAGCAAGGTCAGCACAATAGTTTTCGTCGGGTAGCTTCATGAAATGGGTTTCCATGGCCGAGCAGACGCACACAGGCCTAAGATCACTGTGCGCAATGCCAAGCGTCGGCTGGAGTGGTGTAAAGCTCACCGCCATTGGACTCTGGAGCAGTGGAAACGCGTTCTTTGGAGTGATGAGTCACGCTTTACCATCTGGCAGTCCGACGTACGAAGCAGGGTTTGGCGGATTCCAGGAGAACGCTACCTGCCCCAATGCATAGTGCCACCTGTAAAGTTTGGTGGAGGAGGAATAATGGTCTGGTGCTGTTTTTCATGGTTCGGGCTAGGCCCCTTAGTTCCAGTGAAGGGAAATCTTAATGATACAGCATACATTGACATTCTAGATGATTCTGTGTTTCCAACTTTGTGGCAACAGTTTGGGGAAGGCCCTTTCCTGTTTCAGCATGACAATGCCCCCGTGCACAAAGCGAGGTCCATACAGGAAAGGTTTATCGAGATCGGTGTGGAAGAACTTGACTGGCATGCACAGAGCCCTGACCTCAACCCCATCGAACACCTTTGGGATGAACTGGAACGCCGACTGCGAGCCAGGCATAATTGCCCAACATCAGTGCCCGACCTCACTAATGCTCTTGTGGCTGAATAGAAGCAAGTCCCCACAGCAATGTTCCAACATCTAGTGGAAAGCCTTCCCAGAAGAGTGGAGGCTGTTATAGCAGCAAAGGGGGGAACAAACTCCATATTAATACCCATGATTTTGGAATGAGATGTTTGACGAGCAGGTGTCCACATACTGTTGGTCATGTAGTGTATTTCTTTATTTTGACAGTTACCTGTATATACTAAACTACAGCTCAACATCAAGTTTCTCAGATACATATTAAGCTTAGCCCTGGAAAGTGTTAATTAGGTTTTTCTATTACATTGTCTTGATGTTTGATCTATTGTCTGAGTACAGGACAGGAGTTTTGCTGGCTTTTCTTTGCTGTCTATGTCATTGAGATGCCATGGGTAATACTCATGGGTTTTAAGCCTCACCACCACAATATCAATACATAGAATAAACCCAGGTCCCCTGATACAGCCCAGCTCAGAGCTCTAACTCTGATACAGCCCAGCTCAGAGCTCTAACTCTGATACAGCCCAGCTCAGAGCTCTAACTCTGATACAGCCCAGCTCAGAGCTCTAACCCTGATACAGCCCAGCTCAGAGCTCTAACCCTGATACAGCCCAGCTCAGAGCTCTAACTCTGATACAGCCCAGCTCAGAGCTCTAACCCTGATACAGCCCAGCTCAGAGCTCTAACTCTGATACAGCCCAGCTCAGAGCTCTAACCCTGATACAGCCCAGCTCAGAGCTCTAACTCTGATACAGCCCAGCTCAGAGCTCTAACCCTGATACAGCCCAGCTCAGAGCTCTAACTCTGATACAGCCCAGCTCAGAGTTCTAACCTTGTCTTGTCAGTCAGCCAGCCAGCCAGTCAGTCAGTCAACCATCCAGTCAGCCAGTCAGCCAGTGAATCAGCCAATCAGTCAACCATCCAGTCAGTCAGCCAGCGAATCAGCCAGTCAGTCAACCATCCATTTAGTCAGCCAGCGAATCAGCCAGTCAGTCAACCAGCCAGCCAGCCGGCTCAGGTGAACTGTTTTTTATTTTATTTTATTTAACCTTTATTTAACTAGGCAAGTCAGTTAAGAACAAATTATTATTTACAATGACGGCCTACACCGGCCAAACCCAGACGACGCTGGGCCAATTGTGCGCCGCCCTATGGGACTCCCAATCACGGCCGGTTGTGATACAGCCTGGAATCGAACCAGGGGGTCTGTAGTGACACCTCAAGCACTGAGATGCAGAGCCTTAGACCGCTGCGCCACTCGGTCTGTAGTGACGCCCCAAGCACTGAGATGCAGAGCCTTAGACCGCTGCGCCCCTCGGTCTGTAGTGACGCCCCAAGCACTGAGATGCAGAGCCTTAGACCGCTGCGCCCCTCGGTCTGTAGTGACGCCCCAAGCACTGAGATGCAGAGCCTTAGACCGCTGCTCCACTCGGTCTGTAGTGACGCCCCAAGCACTGAGATGCAGAGCCTTAGACCGCTGCGCCCCTCGGTCTGTAGTGACGCCCCAAGCACTGAGATGCAGTGCCTTAGACCGCTGCGCCCCTCGGTCTGTAGTGACGCCCCAAGCACTGAGATGCAGTGCCTTAGACCGCTGCGCCACTCGGTCTGTAGTGACGCCTATAGCACTGAGATGCAGTGCCTTAGACCGCTGCTCCACTCGGTCTGTAGTGACGCCCCAAGCACTGAGATGCAGAGCCTTAGCCCGCTGCGCCCCTCGGTCTGTAGTGACGCCCCAAGCACTGAGATGCAGAGCCTTAGCCCGCTGCGCCCCTCGGGAGCCCAGTGGTGAACTATATGGGGAATAGGGATCCGATCCATTTGGGACGCAGCGTTAGACTGCTCCATTTGGGACGCAGCGTTAGACTGCTCCGTTTGGCCGTGGTACATTGGGTCCTCGATTCAGAACTTACACTGTTGTTCTCCATGTCTTGTGATGTTTGGGTCTCAAGGTCATGGCTGTCACCGTTCTCCTGTTGAGATAGACACATGTTCATTCCATTAACAAACACAACAGTCATAACCCACCAGATCCAGCATTATCCTGTTATACCAAAGCCTGGGAGAAACAACGGCACAAAGATTTTCAGATCAAGTCCATGTAACAACTTTGACCTATAGTGTAACAGCAAAAGTATCTTGCAGCAACAGGATTTGAAAGTTTAGTCCACAATGTTGCTTATCGGTGGATAGGCTATTAGCTGGACAACAGTAGGGTAGATGAAGAGTGCAATACTGTTAATATAATCATGTGGTAGTGTGGGGTTTCAGTGGATTCATGTAGATCACGAAGCTCATCTGCTTTTCCTGCAATGCAGGAAAATGTTCAGCAACAAAAGAGTGATCAAATGAAGCTCCTCCACCTGTAAGCTCTAGCCGGTGCTTGGCAGCCAGTTTCTGTTATTTCCTGTCTTGGATTCTACTCTCCATCTCCATGTAGTTATGAAACATTCCTCTGCTGTGGGATTGAAAGAATGATAAGCCACATAACTGAGATTAATTACTGAAGAATTTGACTTCTCTCTTTGTAGCTGACAAACTACTGCTGCAGTACTGTAATAATAAAACAATCTACTGCTGCAGTACTGTAATAATAAAACAAACTACTGCTGCAGTACTGTAATAATAAAACAATCTACTGCTGCAGTACTGTAATAATAAAACAAACTACTGCTGCAGTACTGTAATAATAAAACTAACTACTGCTGCAGTACTGTAATAATAAAACAAACTACTGCTGCAGTACTGTAATAATAAAACAATCTACTGCTGCAGTACTGTAATAATAAAACTAACCTAACTACTGCTGCAGTACTGTAATAATAAAACAAACTACTGCTGCAGTACTGTATTCTGACATTGCTCGTCCTAATATGTATTTATATATTTATTAATTGCATTATTTTACTTTTAGATGTGTGTGTATTGTTATGAATTGTTAGATACTACGGCACTGTTGGAACTAGGAACACAAGCATTTCGCTACACCCGCAATAACATCTGCTAAACACTTGTTTGTGACCAATACAATTTGATTTGATTTGAAGACTAAAACATGTAATACTAAGACTTTGCGATTATTTTTTAAATGAAAAGCGTGTTACAAATGAAATGTATTTATGATGATGCTGATTACTACTACTATTACTACTACTATCCTGTTCCATACACATCAGATGCTGATTACTACTACTACTACTACTACTACTATCCTGTTCCATACACATCAGATGCTGATTACTACTACTACTACTACTATCCTGTTCCATACACATCACATCAGATGCTGATTACTACTACTACTACTACTACTATCCTGTTCCATACACATCAGATGCTGATTACTACTACTACTACTACTACTATCCTGTTCCATACACATCAGATGCTGATTACTACTACTACTACTACTACTACTATCCTGTTCCATACACATCAGATGCTGATTACTACTACTACTACTACTACTATCCTGTTCCATACACATCAGATGCTGATTACTACTACTACTACTACTATCCTGTTCCATACACATCAGATGCTGATTACTACTACTACTACTACTACTATCCTGTTCCATACACATCAGATGCTGATTACTACTACTACTACTACTATCCTGTTCCATACACATCAGATGCTGATTACTACTACTACTACTACTATCCTGTTCCATACACATCAGATGCTGATTACTACTACTACTACTACTACTATCCTGTTCCATACACATCAGATGCTGATTACTACTACTACTACTACTACTACTACTACTATCCTGTTCCATACACATCAGATGCTGATTACTACTACTACTACTACTATCCTGTTCCATACACATCAGATGCTGATTACTACTACTACTACTACTATCCTGTTCCATACACATCATATGCTGATTACTACTACTACTACTACTATCCTGTTCCATACACATCAGATGCTGATTACTACTACTACTACTATCCTGTTCCATACACATCAGATGCTGATTACTACTACTACTACTACTATCCTGTTCCATACACATCAGATGCTGATTACTACTACTACTACTACTATCCTGTTCCATACACATCAGATGCTGATTACTACTACTACTACTACTACTATCCTGTTCCATACACATCAGATGCTGATTACTACTACTACTACTACTACTATCCTGTTCCATACACATCAGATGCTGATTACTACTACTACTACTACTATCCTGTTCCATACACATCAGATGCTGATTACTACTACACTACTACTACTACTATCCTGTTCCATACACATCAGATGCTGATTACTACTACTACTACTACTATCCTGTTCCATACACATCAGATGCTGATTACTACTACTACTACTACTACTATCCTGTTCCATACACATCAGATGCTGATTACTACTACTACTACTACTATCCTGTTCCATACACATCAGATGCTGATTACTACTACTACTACTACTACTATCCTGTTCCATACACATCAGATGCTGATTACTACTACTACTACTACTATCCTGTTCCATACACATCAGATGCTGATTACTACTACTACTACTACTATCCTGTTCCATACACATCAGATGCTGATTACTACTACTACTACTACTACTATCCTGTTCCATACACATCAGATGCTGATTACTACTACTACTACTACTACTATCCTGTTCCATACACATCAGATGCTGATTACTACTACTACTACTACTACTATCCTGTTCCATACACATCAGATGCTGATCTGATTACTACTACTACTACTACTACTACTACTATCCTGTTCCATACACATCAGATGCTGATTACTACTACTACTACTACTATCCTGTTCCATACACATCAGATGCTGATTACTACTACTACTACTACTATCCTGTTCCATACACATCAGATGCTGATTACTACTACTACTACTACTACTACTACTATCCTGTTCCATACACATCAGATGCTGATTACTACTACTACTACTACTACTATCCTGTTCCATACACATCAGATGCTGATTACTACTACTACTACTACTACTACTATCCTGTTCCATACACATCAGATGCTGATTACTACTACTACTACTACTATCCTGTTCCATACACATCAGATGCTGATTACTACTACTACTACTACTATCCTGTTCCATACACATCAGATGCTGATTACTACTACTACTACTACTACTACTACTACTACTACTACTACTACTACTATCCTGTTCCATACACATCAGATGCTGATTACTACTACTACTACTACTATCCTGTTCCATACACATCAGATGCTGATTACTACTACTACTACTACTATCCTGTTCCATACACATCAGATGCTGATTACTACTACTACTACTACTACTATCCTGTTCCATACACATCAGATGCTGATTACTACTACTACTACTACTATCCTGTTCCATACACATCAGATGCTGATTACTACTACTACTACTACTACTACTATCCTGTTCCATACACATCAGATGCTGATTACTACTACTACTACTACTACTACTATCCTGTTCCATACACATCAGATGCTGATTACTACTACTACTACTACTACTATCCTGTTCCATACACATCATATGCTGATTACTACTACTACTACTACTATCCTGTTCCATACACATCAGATGCTGATTACTACTACTACTACTACTACTACTACTATCCTGTTCCATACACATCAGATGCTGATTACTACTACTACTACTACTACTACTATCCTGTTCCATACACATCAGATCAGATGCTGATTACTACTACTACTACTACTACTACTACTACTATCCTGTTCCATACACATCAGATGCTGATTACTACTACTACTACTACTACTATCCTGTTCCATACACATCAGATGCTGATTACTACTACTACTACTACTATCCTGTTCCATACACATCAGATGATGATTACTACTACTACTACTACTATCCTGTTCCATACACATCAGATGCTGATTACTACTACTACTACTACTACTATCCTGTTCCATACACATCAGATGCTGATTACTACTACTACTACTACTACTACTATCCTGTTCCATACACATCAGATGCTGATTACTACTACTACTACTACTACTACTATCCTGTTCCATACACATCAGATGCTGATTACTACTACTACTACTACTATCCTGTTCCATACACATCACATCAGATGCTGATTACTACTACTACTACTACTACTATCCTGTTCCATACACATCAGATGCTGATTACTACTACTACTACTACTATCCTGTTCCATACACATCAGATGCTGATTACTACTACTACTACTACTACTATCCTGTTCCATACACATCAGATGCTGATTACTACTACTACTACTACTACTATCCTGTTCCATACACATCAGATGCTGATTACTACTACTACTACTACTACTACTATCCTGTTCCATACACATCAGATGCTGATTACTACTACTACTACTACTACTACTATCCTGTTCCATACACATCAGATGCTGATTACTACTACTACTACTACTACTATCCTGTTCCATACACATCAGATGCTGATTACTACTACTACTACTACTATCCTGTTCCATACACATCAGATGCTGATTACTACTACTACTACTACTACTACTATCCTGTTCCATACACATCAGATGCTGATTACTACTACTACTACTACTACTACTACTATCCTGTTCCATACACATCAGATGCTGATTACTACTACTACTACTACTACTATCCTGTTCCATACACATCAGATGCTGATTACTACTACTACTACTACTATCCTGTTCCATACACATCAGATGCTGATTACTACTACTACTACTACTACTACTATCCTGTTCCATACACATCAGATGCTGATTACTACTACTACTACTACTACTACTATCCTGTTCCATACACATCAGATGCTGATTACTACTACTACTACTACTACTACTACTACTATCCTGTTCCATACACATCAGATGCTGATTACTACTACTACTACTACTACTACTACTACTACTATCCTGTTCCATACACATCAGATGCTGATTACTACTACTACTACTACTATACTATCCTGTTCCATACACATCAGATGCTGATTACTACTACTACTACTACTACTATCCTGTTCCATACACATCAGATGCTGATTACTACTACTACTACTACTACTACTACTATCCTGTTCCATACACATCAGATGCTGATTACTACTACTACTACTACTACTATCCTGTTCCATACACATCAGATGCTGATTACTACTACTACTACTACTATCCTGTTCCATACACATCAGATGCTGATTACTACTACTACTACTACTACTATCCTGTTCCATACACATCAGATGCTGATTACTACTACTACTACTACTACTATCCTGTTCCATACACATCAGATGCTGATTACTACTACTACTACTACTATCCTGTTCCATACACATCAGATGCTGATTACTACTACTACTACTACTATCCTGTTCCATACACATCAGATGCTGATTACTACTACTACTACTACTACTACTATCCTGTTCCATACACATCAGATGCTGTGCTGATTACTACTACTACTACTACTACTATCCTGTTCCATACACATCAGATGCTGATTACTACTACTACTACTACTACTACTATCCTGTTCCGTACACATCAGATGCTGATTACTACTACTACTACTACTATCCTGTTCCATACACATCAGATGCTGATTACTACTACTACTACTACTATCCTGTTCCATACACATCAGATGCTGATTACTACTACTATCCTGTTCCATACACATCAGATGCTGATTACTACTACTACTACTACTATCCTGTTCCATACACATCAGATGCTGATTACTACTACTACTACTACTATCCTGTTCCATACACATCAGATGCTGATTACTACTACTACTACTACTACTATCCTGTTCCATACACATCAGATGCTGATTACTACTACTACTACTACTACTATCCTGTTCCATACACATCAGATGCTGATTACTACTACTACTACTACTACTATCCTGTTCCATACACATCAGATGCTGATTAGATTACTACTACTACTACTACTACTATCCTGTTCCATACACATCAGATGCTGATTACTACTACTACTACTACTATCCTGTTCCATACACATCAGATGCTGATTACTACTACTACTACTACTACTATCCTGTTCCATACACATCAGATGCTGATTACTACTACTACTACTACTACTACTATCCTGTTCCATACACATCAGATGCTGATTACTACTACTACTACTACTATCCTGTTCCATACACATCAGATGCTGATTACTACTACTACTACTACTATCCTGTTCCATACACATCAGATGCTGATTACTACTACTACTATCCTGTTCCATACACATCAGATGCTGATTACTACTACTACTACTACTACTACTATCCTGTTCCATACACATCAGATGCTGATTACTACTACTACTACTATCCTGTTCCATACACATCAGATGCTGATTACTACTACTACTACTACTATCCTGTTCCATACACATCAGATGCTGATTACTACTACTACTACTACTATCCTGTTCCATACACATCAGATGTATAGTTAATACCATACCGTAACACACCAGGACACAACTAACTAATGATTTACTGCTTTAAATATTGGGTCAGTGTTTTTGAACACTGGTTTAACCAAACAACCATTTGGGTGTGTATGTAAGATAACCTTGCAGATCTGTCCTGGGCTGGTGTAGATTTGGACTGTTTGTTTCTACCTCGGTCCCACCCAGAGGTCATCAGGGGTTTAGCTCTTAAAAACTCAAGGCTCCTAAATGGACGTCATCACCTTGAGTCCAACAGTTATTTTGACCATGTCTTTTTTCCTCATGGCTTTACTAGGACCTGTCTGTGTCCTTGTGTTTTCTCACAACACTAGAACCATGTAACCTGGGTTCCAGATCTGTTTGTGCCATCATTCCGTAACCATGTAACCTGGGTTCCAGATCTGTTTGTGCCATCATTCCGTAACCATGTAACCTGGGTTCCAGATCTGTTTGTGCCATCATTCCGTAACCATGTAACCTGGGTTCCAGATCTGTTTGTGCCATCATTCCGTAACCATGTAACCTGGGTTCCAGATCTGTTTGTGCGATCATTCCGTTCTTCCAAACATGACAAGGAGTTGGAATGATCGCACAAACAGATCTGGGACCAGGCTAAGAAGCATGTGGTTATTTAAACAGATCTGGGACCAGGCTAAGAAGATTGTGGTTATTTCCTGATAATGCATCTGATGCTGTGCATTAATTATTCTGGAAAGGTTACCCTCTGGGTGGACAACATCAGCACGGTGTGGACTGGCAATTAAGAACAGCCTTTTACCCAGCCTCACCAAAACACCTGTCGGCATAAGTGAAAGACTCATGTCTGTCTCTCCATATCTCCCTAGCCAAGATGTGCCCAAGCAACCACCAAGGTTTGGACGGAGCGGGTTCTTGAGCTGCAGTATTCTGATGACTGTGCTCTTGTGGCCCAGAAGACCTTCAGTCCGTCCTTGTAGCGGCTGTGAGGGTCTATAGCAGGATGGAACTGTCTATCAACACCACCAAGACAGAGGTCGTCTGCCAATGGAGATCCAGCCCTCCACCCACCATGCCTGTCTTCACCATTGAACACAAATCACTGGCAATAGTCCCGTCCTTCAAATACCTGGGCCGCATCCTCTCGGAGGACTGCAGCATCAACCTCGAAATTCAAAATAGGATCAAGCAAGCATGAGCTGCCTTTGGGAAACTCAGACACATGGTCTTCCAAAACAGGGATCTCCACCTCCACACCAAAGTCTCCGTCTATCAAGTCGTCTGCATCACCACACGTCTTTACAGCTGTGAAGCCTTGGTCACTTAGTCACCACAAGAAGCAGCCATGCCTGCCCCTGTCAACACAGACTGAGACATACAACCATGCCTGCCCCTGCCCCCACCAACACAGACTGAGACATACAACCATGCTTGTCATTTATCGCCCTCAAGGTTCCCTTGGAGAGTTCATCAATGAGCTTGATGCCTTGATAAGTTCCTTTCCTGAGGATGGCTCACCCCTCACAGTTCTGGGTGACTTTAACCTCTCTACGTCTACCTTTGACTCATTTTTCTCTGCCTCCTTCTTTCCACTCCTCTCCTCTTTTGACCTCACCCTCTCACCGTCCCCCCATACTCACAAGGCAGGCAATACGCGTGACCTCATCTTTACTAGATGCTGTTCTTCTACTAATCTCACTGTAACTCCCCTCCAAGTCTCCAACCACTACTTTGTATCCTTTTCTCTCTCGCTCTCCTCCAACACTACTCACTCTGCCCCTACTCAGATGGTAATGCGCCGTCGCAACCTTCGCTCTCTCTCTCCCGCTACTCTCTCCTCTTCCATCCTATCATCTCTTCCCTCTGCTCAATCCTTCTCTTCTCCCTCCAATCTCCTGATTCTGCCTCCTAAACCCTCCTCTCCTCCCTTTCTGCATCTTTTGACTCTCTATGTCCCCTATCCTCCCGGCCGGCTCGGTCCTCCCCTCCTGCTCCGTGGCTTGACGACTCATTGCGAGCTCACAGAACAGGGCTCCGGGCAGCCGAGTGGAAATGGAGGAAAACTAGACTCCCTGCGGACCTGGCTTCTTTTCACTCCCTCCTCTCTACATTTTCCTCATCTGTTTCTGCTGCTAAGGCCACTTTCTACCACTCTAAATTCCAAGCATCTGCCTCTAACCCTAGGAAGCTCTTTGCCACCTTCTCCTCCCTGCTGAATCCTCCTCCCCCTCCCCCTCCCCCCCTCCTCCCTCTCTGTGGATGACTTCGTCAACCATTTTGAAAAGAAGGTTGACGACATCCGATCCTCGTTTGTTAAGTCTAATGACACTGCTGGTCCTGCTCACACTACCCTACCCTATGCTTTGACTGACTTCTTTCTCCCCTCTCTCTCCAGATGAAATCTTGCGACTTGTGATGGCCGGCCGCCCAACAACCTGCCTGCTTGACCCTATCCCCTCCTCTCTTCTCTAGACCATCTCCGGTGACCTTCTCCCTTACCTCACCTCGCTCATCAACTCATCCTTGACCGCTGGCTATGTCCCTTCCGTCTTCAAGAGAGTGAGAGTTGCACCCCTTCTCAAAAAACCTACACTCGATCCCTCCGATGTCAACAACTACAGACCAGTATCCCTTCTTTCTTTTCTCTCCAAAACTCTTGAGCGTGCCGTCTTTAGCCAACTCTCTTGCTATCTCTCTCAGAATGACCTACTTGATCCAAACCAGTCAGGTTTCAAGACTGGTCATTCAACTGAGACTGCTCTTCTCTGTGTCACGGAGGCTCTCCGCACTGCTAAAGCTAACTCTCTCTCCTCTGCTCTTGTCCTTCTAGACCTGTCTGCTGCCTTTGATACTATACTGTGAACCATCAGATCCTCCTCTCCACCCTCTCCGAGTTGGGCATCTCCGGCGCGGCTCACTCTTGGATTGCGTCCTACCTGACCGGTCGCTCCTACCAAGTGGCGTGGCGAGAATCTGTCTCCGCACCACATGCTCTCACCACTGGTGTCCCCCAGGGCTCAGTTCTAGGCCCTCTCCTATTCTCGCTATACACCAAGTCACTTGGCTCTGTCACATCCTCACATGGCCTCTCCTATCATTGCTACGCAGACGACACACAAGAAAACCAGACGGCACAATTTTTGTTTTGTTTTTAAATTTAAGGATAGCCAGGGGCACACTCCAACACTTAAATTAAGCATTTGTGTTTAGTGAGTCCGCCAGATCAGAGACAGTAGGGATGACCAGGGATGTTCTCTTAATAAGTGGGTGAATTTGACAATTTTCCTTTCCTGCTAAGCATTTAAAATGTTACTTTTGGGTGTCAGGGAAAATGTAGGAGTAAAAAGTACATACTTTTCTTTAGTAGTGAAGTAAAATAAAAAGTAGTCAAAAATATAAATAGTTAAGTACAGTTACCCCAAAAAACGACTTAAGTACTTTAAAGTAATTTTACTGAAGTACTTTACACCACTGCTCTGAGTACACAGACGCCAGTGATGTAGGAGCAGGTCCTATAATCCTACAGCAGGACGACAACAATGTCCACTGTGGTTCTTTCCGGAAAGAAACGGGCCTCCTATCAGAAACACTGCAGGGCTAAATCATATTTAACAATCTACATTTAATAAACCTGACTATCTGATTCCATTTAATATTATAGTGAAACCAAGTGCAATTAAGACGGACTAAAATCAAGAAATGGTCATGAGGAACAAATATCAAAGTAAGTATTATTTAATAACTTTGTAAAATGAATTAAATCAGACCATAGTAAAACTGTGTTTACCTGAGTCATGTCCTCTGATATCTCCACTGAGGGGATCTCTCTGCTGTGCAGGCCAGTGGTAGTGTGTTCACTAGAGTGTCCCACTGAGGGGATCTCTCTGCTGTGCAGGCCAGTGGTAGTGTGTTCACTAGAGTGTCCCACTGAGGGGATCTCTCTGCTGTGCAGGCCAGTGGTAGTGTGTTCACTAGAGTGTCCCACTGAGGGGATCTCTCTCCTGTGCAGGCCAGTGGTAGTGTGTTCACTAGAGTGTCCCACTGAGGGGATCTCTCTCCTGTGCAGGCCAGTGGTAGTGTGTTCACTAGAGTGTCCCGGGTGGTCCTGCAGCTCCAGGTCCCCTGTCCCTGACCCCACTACAGCAGAAGCAGCTCTCTGTGCCTGGCTCTCCTCTGGTAGGTTCTCCTCCTCATAACAACTAGCACTGGGTCCACTACACACTGACTCCTGGGACGTCCAGTCAGCCTGGTCGACCGGAGCACTCAGTCTGTTTAGAACAGCGTCATTCACAGCACTCCCAGCAGTTCCAGCCGTGTTAAGTTAACAGTGTGAGAGATAGCACCTCCTCCATGCCTTCTGTCTCCAACAGTCTTACTGGTGGGTGTGTTGGGGCTGCTGTAGATCTGGTAGTCCTGCTGAGCCAGGGAGGAGGTGGGGGTGATGTCTGGGACAGAGGAACTCATCCTGTGGTTTAAGACATGTTCTGGACACACCTCAGTCTTACTGGCGCTCTTCCTGCCCCGTCGGAGGCTAGAGAGGAGGGGCCGGGCGCGCTGCCGCAGGTGGGACAACACACCTGACTTCTTAGAAGGGGAGTCCATGGTGATGAGCAGGAAGAGGAGGAAGAGGAGGAAGAGGAGGAGAGGGTGTAGATGGTGCTCTGAGGTCTATCTAGGGTTGAACATCCATCACTGAAAGCTGTGAAATAGAGAGACAGAAAGACGGAATTAGAGAGAAACCAAACTGTGAACTGTATGTCAGTCATCATTACCACAATCACATTTTCACTGGTTAGTAGCTAACTAAGAAAACTATCTACCGACTAAGGCTGAGGAGCATAGAAGCACTGGATGATTAGATTAAAATACATCAAGGTAATGTTTTACATAAGATCTAGTTCTATGACTGCATTCACCATCAGATGAGGGTGTTCAGCAGACTAAACCTAACAGATTGTACTGGCTGTCTTCCTGTGACATCACAGCAGTCTGGCCCCTGGATATTCTTCCTTCCTTTCACTATATGTGTGTAATCATCCCATGACTGACAGCAGTCCCACTAGTTCCCTATTATAGTAGTCAACTACAAAGACACAAGTACAACAGCTGAATCAGTTGATAAGAGCTCAACTCAGTATGCTGCTAACCTCTACCTCTAGTCTGATATCACTGCTAACCTCTGCCTCTAGTCTGATATCACTGCTGTATGCTGATAACCTCTACCTCTAGTCTGATATCACTGCTGTATGCTGATAACCTCTACCTCTAGTCTGATATCACTGCTGTATGCTGCTAACCTCTACCCTACCTCTAGTCTGATATCACTGCTAACCTCTACCTCTAGTCTGATATCACTGCTGTATGATGCTAACCTCTACCTCTAGTCTGATATCACTGCTGTATGATGCTAACCTCTACCTCTAGTCTGATATCACTGCTGTATGCTGATAACCTCTACCTCTAGTCTGATATCACTGCTGTATGATGCTAACCTCTACCTCTAGTCTGATATCACTGCTGTATGCTGCTAACCTCTACCTCTAGTCTGATATCACTGCTAACCTCTACCTCTAGTCTGATATCACTGCTGTATGATGCTAACCTCTACCTCTAGTCTGATATCACTGCTGTATGATGCTAACCTCTACCTCTAGTCTGATATCACTGCTGTATGCTGATAACCTCTACCTCTAGTCTGATATCACTGCTGTATGATGCTAACCTCTACCTCTAGTCTGATATCACTGCTGTATGCTGATAACCTCTACCTCTAGTCTGATATCACTACTAACCTCAACCTCTAGTCTGATATAACTGCTGTATGCTGATAACCTCTACCTCTAGTCTGATATCACTGCTGTATGCTGCTAACCTCTACCTCTAGTCTGATATCACTGCTAACCTCTACCTCTAGTCTGATATCACTGCTGTATGCTGCTAACGTCTACCTCTAGTCTGATATCACTGCTGTATGCTGCTAACCTCTACCTCTAGTCTGATATAACTGCTGTAAGCGGCTATCCTCTACCTCTAGTCTGATATCACTGCTAACCTCTACCTCTAGTCTGATATCACTGCTGTATGCTGCTAACGTCTACCTCTAGTCTGATATCACTGCTGTATGCTGCTAACCTCTACCTCTAGTCTGATATCACTGCTAACCTCTGCCTCTAGTCTGATATCACTGCTGTATGATCCTAACCTCTACCTCTAGTCTGATATCACTGCTGTATGCTTATAACCTCTGCCTCTAGTCTGATATCACTGCTGTATGCTTCTAACCTCTACCTCTAGTCTGATATCACTGCAGTATGATGCTAACCTCTACCTCTAGTCTGATATCACTGCTGTATGCTGATAACCTCTACCTCTAGTCTGATATCACTGCTGTATGCTGCTAACGTCTACCTCTAGTCTGACACCACTGCTAACCTCTGCCTCTAGTCTGATATCACTGCTAACATCTATCTCTAGTCTGATATCACTGCTAACCTCTGCCTCTAGTCTGATATCACTGCTAACCTCTGCCTCTAGTCTGATATCACTGCTGTATGATGCTAACCTCTACCTCTAGTCTGATATCACTGCTGTATGCTGCTAACGTCTACCTCAAGTCTGATATCACTGCTGTATGCTGATAACGTCTACCTCTGGTCTGATATCACTGCTGTATGCTGCTAACCTCTACCTCTAGTCTGATATCACTGCTAACCTCTGCCTCTAGTCTGATATCACTGCTGTATGCTGCTAACCTCTACCTCTAGTCTGATGTCACTGCTGTATGCTGCTAACGTCTACCTCAAGTCTGATATCACTGCTGTATGCTGCTAACGTCTACCTCAAGTCTGATATCACTGCTGTATGCTGCTAACCTCTACCTCTAGTCTGATATCACTGCTGTATGATATTAACCTCTACCTCTAGTCTGATATCACTGCTGTATGCTGCTAACCTCTACCTCTAGTCTGATATCACTGCTGTATGTTGATAACCTCTACCTCTAGTCTGATATCACTGCTAACCTCTGCCTCTAGTCTGATATCACTGCTAACGTCTATCTCTGGTCTGATATCACTGCTAACCTCTACCTCTAGTCTGATATCACTGCTAACCTCTGCCTCTAGTCTGAAATCACTGCTGTATGATGCTAACCTCTACCTCTAGTCTGATATCACTGCTGTATGCTGATAACCTCTACCTCTAGTCTGAAATCACTGCTAACCTCTACCTCTAGTCTGATATCACTGCTGTATGCTGCTAACCTCTACCTCTAGTTAGTCTGATATCACTGCTAACCTCTGCCTCTAGTCTGATATCACTGCTGTATGATGCTAACCTTAACCTCTAGTCTGATATCACTGCTGTATGATGCTAACCTCTACCTCTAGTCTGATATCACTGCTGTATGCTGATAATCTCTACCTCTAGTCTGATATCACTGCTGTATTATGCTAACCTCTACCTCTAGTCTGATATCACTGCTGTATGCTGATAACCTCTACCTCTAGTCTGATATCACTACTAACCTCAACCTCTAGTCTGATATCACTGCTGTATGCTGATAACCTCTACCTCTAGTCTGATATCACTGCTGTATGCTGCTAACCTCTACCTCTAGTCTGATATCACTGCTGTATCCTGCTAACCTCTACCTATAGTCTGATATCACTGCTAACCTCTACCTCTAGTCTGATATCACTGCTGTATGCTGCTAACGTCTACCTCTAGTCCTATATCACTGCTGTATGCGGCTAACGTACGTCTACCTCTAGTCTGATATAACTGCTGTATGCGGCTAACCTCTACCTCTAGTCTGATATCACTGCTAACCTCAGCCTCTAGTCTGATATCACTGATGTCTGATGCTAACCTCTACCTCTAGTCTGATATCACTGCTGTATGCTGCTAACATCTACCTCTAGTCTGATATCACTGCTGTATGCTGCTAACCTCTACCTCTAGTCTGACACCACTGCTAACCTCTGCCTCTAGTCTGATATCACTGCTAACATCTATCTCTAGTCTGATATCACTGCTAACCTCTGCCTCTAGTCTGATATCACTGCTAACCTCTGCCTCTAGTCTGATATCACTGCTGTATGATGCTAACCTCTACCTCTAGTCTGATATCACTGCTGTATGCTGCTAACGTCTACCTCAAGTCTGATATCACTGCTGTATGCTGATAACGTCTACCTCTGGTCTGATATCACTGCTGTATGCTGCTAACCTCTACCTCTAGTCTGATTCTGATATCACTGCTAACCTCTGCCTCTAGTCTGATATCACTGCTAACGTCTATCTCTAGTCTGATATCACTGCTAACCTCTACCTCTAGTCTGATATCAGTGCTAACCTCTGCCTCTAGTCTGATATCACTGCTGTATGATGCTAACCTCTACCTCTAGTCTGATATCACTGCTGTATGCTGCTAACGTCTACCTCAAGTCTGATATCACTGCTGTATGCTGCTAACGTCTACCTCAAGTCTGATATCACTGCTGTATGCTGCTAACCTCTACCTCTAGTCTGATATCACTGCTGTATGATATTAACCTCTACCTCTAGTCTGATATCACTGCTGTATGCTGCTAACCTCTACCTCTAGTCTGATATCACTGCTGTATGTTGATAACCTCTACCTCTAGTCTGATATCACTGCTAACCTCTGCCTCTAGTCTGATATCACTGCTAACGTCTATCTCTGGTCTGATATCACTGCTAACCTCTACCTCTAGTCTGATATCACACTGCTAACCTCTGCCTCTAGTCTGAAATCACTGCTGTATGATGCTAACCTCTACCTCTAGTCTGATATCACTGCTGTATGCTGATAACCTCTACCTCTAGTCTGAAATCACTGCTAACCTCTACCTCTAGTCTGATATCACTGCTGTATGCTGCTAACCTCTACCTCTAGTCTGATATCACTGCTAACCTCTGCCTCTAGTCTGATATCACTGCTGTATGATGCTAACCTTAACCTCTAGTCTGATATCACTGCTGTATGATGCTAACCTCTACCTCTAGTCTGATATCACTGCTGTATGCTGATAATCTCTACCTCTAGTCTGATATCACTGCTGTATTATGCTAACCTCTACCTCTAGTCTGATATCACTGCTGTATGCTGATAACCTCTACCTCTAGTCTGATATCACTACTAACCTCAACCTCTAGTCTGATATCACTGCTGTATGCTGATAACCTCTACCTCTAGTCTGATATCACTGCTGTATGCTGCTATGCTAACCTCTACCTCTAGTCTGATATCACTGCTGTATCCTGCTAACCTCTACCTATAGTCTGATATCACTGCTAACCTCTACCTCTAGTCTGATATCACTGCTGTATGCTGCTAACGTCTACCTCTAGTCCTATATCACTGCTGTATGCGGCTAACGTCTACCTCTAGTCTGATATAACTGCTGTATAAGGCTAACCTCTACCTCTAGTCTGATATCACTGCTAACCTCAGCCTCTAGTCTGATATCACTGATGTCTGATGCTAACCTCTACCTCTAGTCTGATATCACTGCTGTATGCTGCTAACATCTACCTCTAGTCTGATATCACTGCTGTATGCTGCTAACCTCTACCTCTAGTCTGATATCACTGCTGTATGCTGCTAACCTCTACCTCTAGTCTGATATCACTGCTAACCTCTAACTCTAGTCTGATATCACTGCTAACCTCTGCCTCTAGTCTGATATCATTGCTAACCTCTGCCTCTAGTCTGATATCACATCACTGCTGTATGCTGCTAACCTTTACCTCTAGTCTGATATCACTGCTGTATGCTGATAACCTCTACCTCTAGTCTGATATCACTGCTGTATGCTGCTAACCTCTACCTCTAGTCTGATATCACTGCTGTATGCTGCTAACCTCTACCTCTAGTCTGATATCACTGCTGTATGCTGCTAATGTCTACCTCTAGTCTGATACCACTGCTAACCTCTGCCTCTAGTCTGATATCACTGCTGTATGCTGATAACGTCTACCTCTGGTCAGATATCACTGCTGTATGCTGCTAACCTCTACCTCTAGTCTGATATCACTGCTAACCTCTAACTCTAGTCTGATATCACTGCTAACCTCTGCCTCTAGTCTGATATCACTGCTGTATGCTGCTAACCTCTACCTCTAGTCTGATATCACTGCTAACCTCTGCCTCTAGTCTGATATCACTGCTGTATGATGCTAACCTCTACCTCTAGTCTGATATCACTGCTAACCTCTACCTCTCTAGTCTGATATCACTGCTAACCTCTGCCTCTAGTCTGATATCACTGCTAACCTCTACCTCTAGTCTGATATCACTGCTGTATGCTGCTAACGTCTACCTCAAGTCTGATATCACTGCTGTATGCTGATAACGTCTAACTCTGGTCTGATATCACTGCTGTATGCTGCTAACCTCTACCTCTAGTCTGATATCACTGCTAACCTCTGCCTCTAGTCTGATATCACTGCTAACCTCTACCTCTAGTCTGATATCACTGCTGTATGCTGCTAACGTCTACCTCAAGTCTGATATCTGATATCTGATATGTCTCCTGAGTGGCGCAGTGGTCTAAGGCACTGCATCGCAGTGTTAACTGTGCCACTAGAGATCCTGGTTCGAATCCAGGCTCTGTCGCAGCCGGCCGCGACCGGGAGACTCATGGGCGGTGCACAATTGGCCCAGCGTCGTCCAGGGTAGGGGAGGGAATGGCCGGCAGGGATGTAGCTCAGTTGATAGAGAGAGCATAAACGCCAGGGTTGTGGGTTTGATTCCCACGGGGGGCCAGTATAAAAAAAAAAGATGTATTCACTAACTGTAAGTCGCTCTGGATAAGAGCGTCTGCTAAATGACTAAATTGTAAATGTATATCACTGCTGTATGCTGCTAACCTCTACCTCTAGTCTGATATCACTGCTAACCTCTGCCTCTAGTCTGATATCACTGCTAACCTCTGCCTCTAGTCTGATATCACTGCTGTATGATGCTAATCTCTACCTCTAGTCTGATATCACTGCTAACCTCTACCTCTAGTCTGATATCACTGCTGTATGATGCTAACCTCTACCTCTAGTCTGATATCACTGCTAACCTCTACCTCTAGTCTGATATCACTGCTGTATGCTGCTAACGTCTACCTCTAGTCTGATATCACTGCTGTATGCTGCTAACCTCTACCTCTAGTCTGATATCACTGCTAACCTCTGCCTCTAGTCTGATATCACTGCTGTATGATATGATCCTAACCTCTACCTCTAGTCTGATATCACTGCTGTATGCTGATAACCTCTGCCTCTAGTCTGATATCACTGCTGTATGCTGCTAACCTCTACCTCTAGTCTGATATCACTGCTGTATGATGCTAACCTCTACCTCTAGTCTGATATCACTGCTGTATGCTGCTAACGTCTACCTCAAGTCTGATATCACTGCTGTATGCTGATAACGTCTACCTCTGGTCTGATATCACTGCTGTATGCTGCTAACCTCTACCTCTAGTCTGATATCACTGCTAACCTCTGCCTCTAGTCTGATATCACTGCTAACGTCTATCTCTAGTCTGATATCACTGCTAACCTCTACCTCTAGTCTGATATCACTGCTGTATGCTGCTAACCTCTGCCTCTAGTCTGATATCACTGCTGTATGATGCTAACCTCTACCTCTAGTCTGATATCACTGCTGTATGCTGCTAACGTCTACCTCAAGTCTGATATCACTGCTCTGCTGTATGCTGCTAACGTCTACCTCAAGTCTGATATCACTGCTGTATGCTGCTAACCTCTACCTCTAGTCTGATATCACTGCTGTATGATATTAACCTCTACCTCTAGTCTGATATCACTGCTGTATGCTGCTAACCTCTACCTCTAGTCTGATATCACTGCTGTATGTTGATAACCTCTACCTCTAGTCTGATATCACTGCTAACCTCTGCCTCTAGTCTGATATCACTGCTAACGTCTATCTCTGGTCTGATATCACTGCTAACCTCTACCTCTAGTCTGATATCACTGCTAACCTCTGCCTCTAGTCTGAAATCACTGCTGTATGATGCTAACCTCTACCTCTAGTCTGATATCACTGCTGTATGCTGATAACCTCTACCTCTAGTCTGAAATCACTGCTAACCTCTACCTCTAGTCTGATATCACTGCTGTATGCTGCTAACCTCTACCTCTAGTCTGATATCACTGCTAACCTCTGCCTCTCCTCTAGTCTGATATCACTGCTGTATGATGCTAACCTTAACCTCTAGTCTGATATCACTGCTGTATGATGCTAACCTCTACCTCTAGTCTGATATCACTGCTGTATGCTGATAATCTCTACCTCTAGTCTGATATCACTGCTGTATTATGCTAACCTCTACCTCTAGTCTGATATCACTACTAACCTCAACCTCTAGTCTGATATCACTGCTGTATGCTGATAACCTCTACCTCTAGTCTGATATCACTGCTGTATGCTGCTAACCTCTACCTCTAGTCTGATATCACTGCTGTATCCTGCTAACCTCTACCTATAGTCTGATATCACTGCTAACCTCTACCTCTAGTCTGATATCACTGCTGTATGCTGCTAACGTCTACCTCTAGTCCTATATCACTGCTCTATGCGGCTAACGTCTACCTCTAGTCTGATATAACTGCTGTATGCGGCTAACCTCTACCTCTAGTCTGATATGATATCACTGCTAACCTCAGCCTCTAGTCTGATATCACTGATGTCTGATGCTAACCTCTACCTCTAGTCTGATATCACTGCTGTATGCTGCTAACATCTACCTCTAGTCTGATATCACTGCTGTACGCTGCTAACCTCTACCTCTAGTCTGACACCACTGCTAACCTCTGCCTCTAGTCTGATATCACTGCTAACATCTATCTCTAGTCTGATATCACTGCTAACCTCTGCCTCTAGTCTGATATCACTGCTAACCTCTGCCTCTAGTCTGATATCACTGCTGTATGATGCTAACCTCTACCTCTAGTCTGATATCACTGCTGTATGCTGCTAACGTCTACCTCAAGTCTGATATCACTGCTGTATGCTGATAACGTCTACCTCTGGTCTGATATCACTGCTGTATGCTGCTAACCTCTACCTCTAGTCTGATATCACTGCTAACCTCTGCCTCTAGTCTGATATCACTGCTAACGTCTATCTCTAGTCTGATATCACTGCTAACCTCTACCTCTAGTCTGATATCAGTGCTAACCTCTGCCTCTAGTCTGATATCACTGCTGTATGATGCTAACCTCTACCTCTAGTCTGATATCACTGCTGTATGCTGCTAACGTCTACCTCAAGTCTGATATCACTGCTGTATGCTGCTAACGTCTACCTCAAGTCTGATATCACTGCTGTATGCTGCTAACCTCTACCTCTAGTCTGATATCACTGCTGTATGATATTAACCTCTACCTCTAGTCTGATATCACTGCTGTATGCTGCTAACCTCTACCTCTAGTCTGATATCACTGCTGTATGTTGATAACCTCTACCTCTAGTCTGATATCACTGCTAACCTCTGCCTCTAGTCTGATATCACTGCTGTATGCTGATAACCTCTGCCTCTAGTCTCATATCACTGCTGTATGCTGCTAACCTCTACCTCTAGTCTGATATCACTGCAGTATGATGCTAACCTCTACCTCTAGTCTGATATCACTGCTGTATGCTGATAACCTCTACCTCTAGTCTGATATCACTGCTGTATGCTGATAACCTCTACCTCTAGTCTGATATCACTGCTGTATGATGCTAACCTCTGCCTCTAGTCTGATATCACTGCTGTATGATGCTAACCTCTACCTCTAGTCTGATATCACTGCTGTATGCTGATAACCTCTACCTCTAGTCTGATATCACTGCTAACCTCTACCTCTAGTCTGATATCACTGCTGTATGATGCTAACCTCTGCCTCTAGTCTGATATCACTGCTGTATGCTGCTAACCTCTACCTCTAGTCTGATATCACTGCTGTATGCTGATAACCTCTACCTCTAGTCTGATATCACTGCTGTATGATGCTAACCTCTAACTCTAGTCTGATATCACTGCTGTATGATGCTAACCTCTACCTCTAGTCTGATATCACTGCTAACCTCTACCTTTAGTCTGATATCACTGCTGTATGCTGCTAGCCTCTACCTCTAGTCTGATATCACTGCTGTATGCTGCTAACCTCTACCTCTAGTCTGATATCACTGCTAACCTCTGCCTCTAGTCTGATATCACTGCTAACCTCTGCCTCTAGTCTGATATCACTGCTGTATGCTGATAACCTCTAGTCTGATATCACTGCTGTATGCTGCTAACCTCTACCTCTAGTCTGATATCACTGCTAACCTCTACCTCTAGTCTGATATCACTGCTGTATGCTGCTAACGTCTACCTCAAGTCTGATATCACTGCTGTATGCTGCTAGCCTCTACCTCTAGTCTGATATCACTACTGTATGCTGCTAACCTCTACCTCTAGTCTGATATCACTGCTAACCTCTGCCTCTAGTCTGATATCACTTTTGTATGCTGCTAACCTCTACCTCTAGTCTGATATCACTGCTGTATGCTGATAACCTCTACCTCTAGTCTGATATCACTGCTAACCTCTACCTCTAGTCTGATATCACTGCTGTATGCTGTTTACCTCTACCTCTAGTCTGATATCACTGCTGTATGCTGCTAACCTAACCTCTACCTCTAGTCTGATATCACTGCTGTATGCTGATAACCTCTACCACTAGTCTGATATCACTGCTGTATGATGCTAACCTCTGCCTCTAGTCTGATATCCCTGCTAACCTCTACCTCTAGTCTGATATCACTGCTGTATGCTGATAACCTCTACCTCTAGTCTGATATCACTCTGTATGCTGATAACCTCTACCTCTAGTCTGATATCACTGCTAACCTCTACCTCTAGTCTGATATCACTGCTGTATGATGCTAACCTCTGCCTCTAGTCTGATATCACTGCTGTATGATGCTAACCTCTACCTCTAGTCTGATATCACTGCTGTATGCTGTTAACCTCTACCTCTAGTCTGATATCACTGCTGTATGCTGCTAACCTCTACCTCTAGTCTGATATCACTGCTGTATGCTGCTAACCTCTACCTCTAGTCTGATATCACTGCTAACCTCTACCTCTAGTCTGATATCACTGCTGTATGATGCTAACCTCTACCTCTAGTCTGATATCACTGCTGTATGCTGCTAACCTCTACCTCTAGTCTGATATCACTGCTGTATGCTGTTAACCTCTACCTCTAGACTGATATCACTGCTGTATGCTGCTAACCTCTACCTCTAGTCTGATATCACTGCTAACCTCTACCTCTAGTCTGATATCACTGCTGTATGATGCTAACCTCTGCCTCTAGTATGATATCACTGCTGTATGATGCTAACCTCTACCTCTAGTCTGATATCACTGCTGTATGCTGATAACCTCTACCTCTAGTCTGATATCACTGCTAACCTCTACCTCTAGTCTGATATCACTGCTGTATGATGCTAACCTCTGCCTCTAGTCTGATATCACTGCTGTATGATGCTAACCTCTACCTCTAGTCTGATATCACTGCTGTATGCTGTTAACCTCTACCTCTAGTCTGATATCACTGCTGTATGCTGCTAACCTCTACCTCTAGTCTGATATCACTGCTGTATGCTGCTAACCTCTACCTCTAGTCTGATATCACTGCTAACCTCTACCTCTAGTCTGATATAACTGCTGTATGATGCTAACCTCTACCTCTAGTCTGATATCACTGCTGTATGCTGCTAACCTCTACCTCTAGTCCGATATCACTGCTGTATGCTGTTAACCTCTACCTCTAGTCTGATATCACTGCTGTATGCTGCTAACCTCTACCTCTAGTCTGATATCACTGCTAACCTCTACCTCTAGTCTGATATCACTGCTGTATGATGCTAACCTCTGCCTCTAGTATGATATCACTGCTGTATGATGCTAACCTCTACCTCTAGTCTGATATCACTGCTGTATGCTGATAACCTCTACCTCTAGTCTGATATCACTGCTAACCTCTACCTCTAGTCTGATATCACTGCTGTATGATGCTAACCTCTGCCTCTAGTCTGATATCACTGCTGTATGCTGCTAACCTCTACCTCTAGTCTGATATCACTGCTGTATGCTGATAACCTCTACCTCTAGTCTGATATCACTGCTGTATGATGCTAACCTCTAACTCTAGTCTGATATCACTGCTGTATGATGCTAACCTCTACCTCTAGTCTGATATCACTGCTAACCTCTACCTTTAGTCTGATATCACTGCTGTATGCTGCTAGCCTCTACCTCTAGTCTGATATCACTGCTGTATGATGCTAACCTCTACCTCTAGTCTGATATCACTGCTAACCTCTGCCTCTAGTCTGATATCACTGCTAACCTCTGCCTCTAGTCTGATATCACTGCTGTATGCTGATAACCTCTAGTCTGATATCACTGCTGTATGCTGCTAACCTCTACCTCTAGTCTGATATCACTGCTAACCTCTACCTCTAGTCTGATATCACTGCTGTATGCTGCTAACGTCTACCTCAAGTCTGATATCACTGCTGTATGCTGCTAGCCTCTACCTCTAGTCTGATATCACTGCTGTATGCTGCTAACCTCTACCTCTAGTCTGATATCACTGCTAACCTCTGCCTCTAGTCTGATATCACTGCTAACCTCTGCCTCTAGTCTGATATCACTGCTGTATGCTGATAACCTCTAGTCTGATATCACTGCTGTATGCTGCTAACCTCTACCTCTAGTCTGATATCACTGCTAACCTCTACCTCTAGTCTGATATCACTGCTGTATGCTGCTAACGTCTACCTCAAGTCTGATATCACTGCTGTATGCTGCTAGCCTCTACCTCTAGTCTGATATCACTACTGTATGCTGCTAACCTCTACCTCTAGTCTGATATCACTGCTAACCTCTGCCTCTAGTCTGATATCACTTTTGTATGCTGCTAACCTCTACCTCTAGTCTGATATCACTGCTGTATGCTGATAACCTCTACCTCTAGTCTGATATCACTGCTAACCTCTACCTCTAGTCTGATATCACTGCTGTATGCTGTTTACCTCTACCTCTAGTCTGATATCACTGCTGTATGCTGCTAACCTAACCTCTACCTCTAGTCTGATATCACTGCTGTATGCTGATAACCTCTACCACTAGTCTGATATCACTGCTGTATGATGCTAACCTCTGCCTCTAGTCTGATATCCCTGCTAACCTCTACCTCTAGTCTGATATCACTGCTGTATGCTGATAACCTCTACCTCTAGTCTGATATCACTCTGTATGCTGATAACCTCTACCTCTAGTCTGATATCACTGCTAACCTCTACCTCTAGTCTGACATCACTGCTGTATGATGCTAACCTCTGCCTCTAGTCTGATATCACTGCTGTATGATGCTAACCTCTACCTCTAGTCTGATATCACTGCTGTATGCTGTTAACCTCTACCTCTAGTCTGATATCACTGCTGTATGCTGCTAACCTCTACCTCTAGTCTGATATCACTGCTGTATGCTGCTAACCTCTACCTCTAGTCTGATATCACTGCTAACCTCTACCTCTAGTCTGATATCACTGCTGTATGATGCTAACCTCTACCTCTAGTCTGATATCACTGCTGTATGCTGCTAACCTCTACCTCTAGTCTGATATCACTGCTGTATGCTGTTAACCTCTACCTCTAGTCTGATATCACTGCTGTATGCTGCTAACGTCTACCTCAAGTCTGATATCACTGCTGTATGCTGATAACGTCTACCTCTGGTCTGATATCACTGCTGTATGCTGCTAACCTCTACCTCTAGTCTGATATCACTGCTAACCTCTGCCTCTAGTCTGATATCACTGCTAACGTCTATCTCTAGTCTGATATCACTGCTAACCTCTACCTCTAGTCTGATATCAGTGCTAACCTCTGCCTCTAGTCTGATATCACTGCTGTATGATGCTAACCTCTACCTCTAGTCTGATATCACTGCTGTATGATATTAACCTCTACCTCTAGTCTGATATCACTGCTGTATGCTGCTAACCTCTACCTCTAGTCTGATATCACTGCTGTATGTTGATAACCTCTACCTCTAGTCTGATATCACTGCTAACCTCTGCCTCTAGTCTGATATCACTGCTAACGTCTATCTCTGGTCTGATATCACTGCTAACCTCTACCTCTAGTCTGATATCACTGCTAACCTCTGCCTCTAGTCTGAAATCACTGCTGTATGATGCTAACCTCTACCTCTAGTCTGATATCACTGCTGTATGCTGATAACCTCTACCTCTAGTCTGAAATCACTGCTAACCTCTACCTCTAGTCTGATATCACTGCTGTATGCTGCTAACCTCTACCTCTAGTCTGATATCACTGCTAACCTCTGCCTCTAGTCTGATATCACTGCTGTATGATGCTAACCTTAACCTCTAGTCTGATATCACTGCTGTATGATGCTAACCTCTACCTCTAGTCTGATATCACTGCTGTATGCTGATAATCTCTACCTCTAGTCTGATATCACTGCTGTATTATGCTAACCTCTACCTCTAGTCTGATATCACTGCTGTATGCTGATAACCTCTACCTCTAGTCTGATATCACTACTAACCTCAACCTCTAGTCTGATATCACTGCTGTATGCTGATAACCTCTACCTCTAGTCTGATATCACTGCTGTATGCTGCTAACCTCTACCTCTAGTCTGATATCACTGCTGTATCCTGCTAACCTCTACCTATAGTCTGATATCACTGCTAACCTCTACCTCTAGTCTGATATCACTGCTGTATGCTGCTAACGTCTACCTCTAGTCCTATATCACTGCTGTATGCGGCTAACGTCTACCTCTAGTCTGATATAACTGCTGTATAAGGCTAACCTCTACCTCTAGTCTGATATCACTGCTAACCTCAGCCTCTAGTCTGATATCACTGATGTCTGATGCTAACCTCTACCTCTAGTCTGATATCACTGCTGTATGCTGCTAACATCTACCTCTAGTCTGATATCACTGCTGTATGCTGCTAACCTCTACCTCTAGTCTGATATCACTGCTGTATGCTGCTAACCTCTACCTCTAGTCTGATATCACTGCTAACCTCTAACTCTAGTCTGATATCACTGCTAACCTCTGCCTCTAGTCTGATATCATTGCTAACCTCTGCCTCTAGTCTGATATCACTGCTGTATGCTGCTAACCTTTACCTCTAGTCTGATATCACTGCTGTATGCTGATAACCTCTACCTCTAGTCTGATATCACTGCTGTATGCTGCTAACCTCTACCTCTAGTCTGATATCACTGCTGTATGCTGCTAACCTCTACCTCTAGTCTGATATCACTGCTGTATGCTGCTAATGTCTACCTCTAGTCTGATACCACTGCTAACCTCTGCCTCTAGTCTGATATCACTGCTGTATGCTGATAACGTCTACCTCTGGTCAGATATCACTGCTGTATGCTGCTAACCTCTACCTCTAGTCTGATATCACTGCTAACCTCTAACTCTAGTCTGATATCACTGCTAACCTCTGCCTCTAGTCTGATATCACTGCTGTATGCTGCTAACCTCTACCTCTAGTCTGATATCACTGCTAACCTCTGCCTCTAGTCTGATATCACTGCTGTATGATGCTAACCTCTACCTCTAGTCTGATATCACTGCTAACCTCTACCTCTAGTCTGATATCACTGCTAACCTCTGCCTCTAGTCTGATATCACTGCTAACCTCTACCTCTAGTCTGATATCACTGCTGTATGCTGCTAACGTCTACCTCAAGTCTGATATCACTGCTGTATGCTGATAACGTCTAACTCTGGTCTGATATCACTGCTGTATGCTGCTAACCTCTACCTCTAGTCTGATATCACTGCTAACCTCTGCCTCTAGTCTGATATCACTGCTAACCTCTACCTCTAGTCTGATATCACTGCTGTATGCTGCTAACGTCTACCTCAAGTCTGATATCTGATATCTGATATGTCTCCTGAGTGGCGCAGTGGTCTAAGGCACTGCATCGCAGTGTTAACTGTGCCACTAGAGATCCTGGTTCGAATCCAGGCTCTGTCGCAGCCGGCCGCGACCGGGAGACTCATGGGCGGTGCACAATTGGCCCAGCGTCGTCCAGGGTAGGGGAGGGAATGGCCGGCAGGGATGTAGCTCAGTTGATAGAGCATAAACGCCAGGGTTGTGGGTTTGATTCCCACTGGGGGCCAGTATAAAAAAAAAAGATGTATTCACTAACTGTAAGTCGCTCTGGATAAGAGCGTCTGCTAAATGACTAAATTGTAAATGTATATCACTGCTGTATGCTGCTAACCTCTACCTCTAGTCTGATATCACTGCTAACCTCTGCCTCTAGTCTGATATCACTGCTAACCTCTGCCTCTAGTCTGATATCACTGCTGTATGATGCTAATCTCTACCTCTAGTCTGATATCACTGCTAACCTCTACCTCTAGTCTGATATCACTGCTGTATGATGCTAACCTCTACCTCTAGTCTGATATCACTGCTAACCTCTACCTCTAGTCTGATATCACTGCTGTATGCTGCTAACGTCTACCTCTAGTCTGATATCACTGCTGTATGCTGCTAACCTCTACCTCTAGTCTGATATCACTGCTAACCTCTGCCTCTAGTCTGATATCACTGCTGTATGATCCTAACCTCTACCTCTAGTCTGATATCACTGCTGTATGCTGATAACCTCTGCCTCTAGTCTGATATCACTGCTGTATGCTGCTAACCTCTACCTCTAGTCTGATATCACTGCTGTATGATGCTAACCTCTACCTCTAGTCTGATATCACTGCTGTATGCTGCTAACGTCTACCTCAAGTCTGATATCACTGCTGTATGCTGATAACGTCTACCTCTGGTCTGATATCACTGCTGTATGCTGCTAACCTCTACCTCTAGTCTGATATCACTGCTAACCTCTGCCTCTAGTCTGATATCACTGCTAACGTCTATCTCTAGTCTGATATCACTGCTAACCTCTACCTCTAGTCTGATATCACTGCTGTATGCTGCTAACCTCTGCCTCTAGTCTGATATCACTGCTGTATGATGCTAACCTCTACCTCTAGTCTGATATCACTGCTGTATGCTGCTAACGTCTACCTCAAGTCTGATATCACTGCTGTATGCTGCTAACGTCTACCTCAAGTCTGATATCACTGCTGTATGCTGCTAACCTCTACCTCTAGTCTGATATCACTGCTGTATGATATTAACCTCTACCTCTAGTCTGATATCACTGCTGTATGCTGCTAACCTCTACCTCTAGTCTGATATCACTGCTGTATGTTGATAACCTCTACCTCTAGTCTGATATCACTGCTAACCTCTGCCTCTAGTCTGATATCACTGCTGTATGCTGATAACCTCTGCCTCTAGTCTCATATCACTGCTGTATGCTGCTAACCTCTACCTCTAGTCTGATATCACTGCTGTATGATATTAACCTCTACCTCTAGTCTGATATCACTGCTGTATGCTGCTAACCTCTACCTCTAGTCTGATATCACTGCTGTATGTTGATAACCTCTACCTCTAGTCTGATATCACTGCTAACCTCTGCCTCTAGTCTGATATCACTGCTGTATGCTGATAACCTCTGCCTCTAGTCTCATATCACTGCTGTATGCTGCTAACCTCTACCTCTAGTCTGATATCACTGCAGTATGATGCTAACCTCTACCTCTAGTCTGATATTACTGCTGTATGCTGATAACCTCTACCTCTAGTCTGATATCACTGCTGTATGCTGATAACCTCTACCTCTAGTCTGATATCACTGCTGTATGATGCTAACCTCTGCCTCTAGTCTGATATCACTGCTGTATGATGCTAACCTCTACCTCTAGTCTGATATCACTGCTGTATGCTGATAACCTCTACCTCTAGTCTGATATCACTGCTAACCTCTACCTCTAGTCTGATATCACTGCTGTATGATGCTAACCTCTGCCTCTAGTCTGATATCACTGCTGTATGCTGCTAACCTCTACCTCTAGTCTGATATCACTGCTGTATGCTGATAACCTCTACCTCTAGTCTGATATCACTGCTGTATGATGCTAACCTCTAACTCTAGTCTGATATCACTGCTGTATGATGCTAACCTCTACCTCTAGTCTGATATCACTGCTAACCTCTGCCTCTAGTCTGATATCACTGCTAACCTCTGCCTCTAGTCTGATATCACTGCTGTATGCTGATAACCTCTAGTCTGATATCACTGCTGTATGCTGCTAACCTCTACCTCTAGTCTGATATCACTGCTAACCTCTACCTCTAGTCTGATATCACTGCTGTATGCTGCTAACGTCTACCTCAAGTCTGATATCACTGCTGTATGCTGCTAGCCTCTACCTCTAGTCTGATATCACTGCTAACCTCTGCCTCTAGTCTGATATCACTTTTGTATGCTGCTAACCTCTACCTCTAGTCTGATATCACTGCTGTATGCTGATAACCTCTACCTCTAGTCTGATATCACTGCTAACCTCTACCTCTAGTCTGATATCACTGCTGTATGCTGTTTACCTCTACCTCTAGTCTGATATCACTGCTGTATGCTGCTAACCTAACCTCTACCTCTAGTCTGATATCACTGCTGTATGCTGATAACCTCTACCACTAGTCTGATATCACTGCTGTATGATGCTAACCTCTGCCTCTAGTCTGATATCCCTGCTAACCTCTACCTCTAGTCTGATATCACTGCTGTATGCTGATAACCTCTACCTCTAGTCTGATATCACTCTGTATGCTGATAACCTCTACCTCTAGTCTGATATCACTGCTAACCTCTACCTCTAGTCTGATATCACTGCTGTATGATGCTAACCTCTGCCTCTAGTCTGATATCACTGCTGTATGATGCTAACCTCTACCTCTAGTCTGATATCACTGCTGTATGCTGTTAACCTCTACCTCTAGTCTGATATCACTGCTGTATGCTGCTAACCTCTACCTCTAGTCTGATATCACTGCTGTATGCTGCTAACCTCTACCTCTAGTCTGATATCACTGCTAACCTCTACCTCTAGTCTGATATCACTGCTGTATGATGCTAACCTCTACCTCTAGTCTGATATCACTGCTGTATGCTGCTAACCTCTACCTCTAGTCTGATATCACTGCTGTATGCTGTTAACCTCTACCTCTAGTCTGATATCACTGCTGTATGCTGCTAACCTCTACCTCTAGTCTGATATCACTGCTAACCTCTACCTCTAGTCTGATATCACTGCTGTATGATGCTAACCTCTGCCTCTAGTATGATATCACTGCTGTATGATGCTAACCTCTACCTCTAGTCTGATATCACTGCTGTATGCTGATAACCTCTACCTCTAGTCTGATATCACTGCTAACCTCTACCTCTAGTCTGATATCACTGCTGTATGATGCTAACCTCTGCCTCTAGTCTGATATCACTGCTGTATGCTGCTAACCTCTACCTCTAGTCTGATATCACTGCTGTATGCTGATAACCTCTACCTCTAGTCTGATATCACTGCTGTATGATGCTAACCTCTAACTCTAGTCTGATATCACTGCTGTATGATGCTAACCTCTACCTCTAGTCTGATATCACTGCTAACCTCTACCTTTAGTCTGATATCACTGCTGTATGCTGCTAGCCTCTACCTCTAGTCTGATATCACTGCTGTATGATGCTAACCTCTACCTCTAGTCTGATATCACTGCTAACCTCTGCCTCTAGTCTGATATCACTGCTAACCTCTGCCTCTAGTCTGATATCACTGCTGTATGCTGATAACCTCTAGTCTGATATCACTGCTGTATGCTGCTAACCTCTACCTCTAGTCTGATATCACTGCTAACCTCTACCTCTAGTCTGATATCACTGCTGTATGCTGCTAACGTCTACCTCAAGTCTGATATCACTGCTGTATGCTGCTAGCCTCTACCTCTAGTCTGATATCACTGCTGTATGCTGCTAACCTCTACCTCTAGTCTGATATCACTGCTAACCTCTGCCTCTAGTCTGATATCACTGCTAACCTCTGCCTCTAGTCTGATATCACTGCTGTATGCTGATAACCTCTAGTCTGATATCACTGCTGTATGCTGCTAACCTCTACCTCTAGTCTGATATCACTGCTAACCTCTACCTCTAGTCTGATATCACTGCTGTATGCTGCTAACGTCTACCTCAAGTCTGATATCACTGCTGTATGCTGCTAGCCTCTACCTCTAGTCTGATATCACTACTGTATGCTGCTAACCTCTACCTCTAGTCTGATATCACTGCTAACCTCTGCCTCTAGTCTGATATCACTTTTGTATGCTGCTAACCTCTACCTCTAGTCTGATATCACTGCTGTATGCTGATAACCTCTACCTCTAGTCTGATATCACTGCTAACCTCTACCTCTAGTCTGATATCACTGCTGTATGCTGTTTACCTCTACCTCTAGTCTGATATCACTGCTGTATGCTGCTAACCTAACCTCTACCTCTAGTCTGATATCACTGCTGTATGCTGATAACCTCTACCACTAGTCTGATATCACTGCTGTATGATGCTAACCTCTGCCTCTAGTCTGATATCCCTGCTAACCTCTACCTCTAGTCTGATATCACTGCTGTATGCTGATAACCTCTACCTCTAGTCTGATATCACTCTGTATGCTGATAACCTCTACCTCTAGTCTGATATCACTGCTAACCTCTACCTCTAGTCTGATATCACTGCTGTATGATGCTAACCTCTGCCTCTAGTCTGATATCACTGCTGTATGATGCTAACCTCTACCTCTAGTCTGATATCACTGCTGTATGCTGTTAACCTCTACCTCTAGTCTGATATCACTGCTGTATGCTGCTAACCTCTACCTCTAGTCTGATATCACTGCTAACCTCTACCTCTAGTCTGATATCACTGCTGTATGATGCTAACCTCTACCTCTAGTCTGATATCACTGCTGTATGCTGCTAACCTCTACCTCTAGTCTGATATCACTGCTGTATGCTGTTAACCTCTACCTCTAGTCTGATATCACTGCTGTATGCTGCTAACCTCTACCTCTAGTCTGATATCACTGCTAACCTCTACCTCTAGTCTGATATCACTGCTGTATGATGCTAACCTCTACCTCTAGTAGATATCACTGCTGTATGCTGCTAACCTCTACGTCTACATTTTTTACATTTACATTTTAGTCATTTAGCAGACGCTCTTATCCAGGACGACTTACATTTTTATTTTTTATACTGGAATCGAACCCACAACCATGGCGTTGCAAATGCCATGCTCTACCAACTGAGCTACATCCCTGCCGGCCATTCCCTCCCCTACCCTGGACGACACTGGGCCAATTGTGCGCCGCCCCATGGGTCTCCCGGTCGCGGCCGGCTACGACAGAGCCTGGATCTAGTCTGATATCACTGCTGTATGCTGATAACTACTACCTCTAGTCTGATATTGATGTATATTCTTTAATAAATTAGAAGATAGAACTGGGTTAATCACGAACATTGAGTTAGAATTGTTTGTTACTGGGCTAGGAATTTTATTGGGGCATTTCACTGTGTGTGTGGGGGAGTAAAGGAAAACTGCCCTAGGGTCAAAGTGCTTGCTCTTACTTAAATCCATGGCTGCCTTTTGTCTCTCTCTTCAAACACAGTGAAGGGAGCGGCACCAGGGTTGAATAGAGTTTGGGCTAGACCTTTGTCTCTTGGGTATCTCCTTGATTGGTTACAGCTTGAGGGGGTGAGGTACAGGGGAGCGGGTGATTGGTTGGAGTAATAGTTCAGCCGTCCTCAGGGACAAAGGAAGTGGGCGGAGCAATAAAAGAGCGGGAAAACTGAAGAGGACTATATAAGATGGAGAAAGACCTTAATAAGGTGTGCTCTTCTGCAGACGAGTATTGGCTTTGTTGGAAACTTTAATAAAGTCATTTCTTGGTGCAACAAAAACTCTGTAAGACCTTATTTGTAATAAAGTATGGTGGTTATTTTCCACAACAATATCACTGCTGTATGATGCTGACCTCTACCTCTAGTCTGATATCACTGCTGTATGCTGCTAACCTCTAGTCTGATATCACTGCTGTATGCTGCTAACCTCTACCTCTAGTCTGATATCACTGCTGTATGCTGCTAACCTCTACCTCTAGTCTGATATCACTGCTGTATGCTGCTAACCACTACCTCTAGTCTGATATCACTGTTGTATGCTGATAACCTCTACTTCTAGTCTGATATCACTGCTGTATGCTGCTAACCTCTACCTCTAGTCTGATATCACTGCTGTATGCTGATAACCTCTACCTCTAGTCTGATATCACTGCTAACCTCTGCCTCTAGTCTGATATCACTGCTGTATGCTGCTAACCTCTACCTCTAGTCTGATATCACTGCTAACCTCTACCTTTAGTCTGATATCACTGCTGTATGCTGATAACCTCTACCTCTAGTCTGATATCACTGCTAACCTCTACCTCTAGTCTGATATCACTGCTGTATGATGCTAACCTCTACCTCTAGTCTGATATCACTGCTGTATGATGCTAACCTCTACCTCTAGTCTGATATCACTGCTGTATGCTGCTAACCTCTACCTCTAGTCTGATATCACTGCTGTATAATGCTAACCTCTACCTCTAGTCTGATATCACTGCTAACCTCTGGCTCTAGTCTGATATCACTGATAACCTCTGCCTCTAGTCTGATATCACTGCTAACCTCTGCCTCTAGTCTGATATCACTGCTGTATGCTGCTAACCTCTACCTCTAGTCTGATCTCACTGCTAACCTCTACCTCTAGTCTGATATCACTGCTAACCTCTACCTCTAGTCTGATATCACTGCTAACCTCTACCTCTAGTCTGATATCACTGCTGTATGATGCTAACCTCTACCTCTAGTCTGATATCACTGCTGTATAATGCTAATCTCTACCTCTGGTCTGATATCACTGCTGTATGCTGCTAACCTCTACCTCTAGTCTGATATCACTGCTGTATGCTGATAACCTCTACCTCTAGTATGATATCACTGCTGTATGCTGCTTACCTCTAGTCTGATATCACTGCTGTATGCTGCTAACCTCTACCTCTAGTCTGATATCACTGCTGTATGCTGATAACCTCTACCTCTAGTATGATATCACTGCTGTATGCTGCTTACCTCTAGTCTGATATCACTGCTGTATGCTGCTAACCACTACCTCTAGTCTGATATCACTGCTGTATGCTGCTAACCTCTACCTTTGGTCAGATATCACTGCTGTATGCTGCTAACCTCTACCTCTGGTCTGATATCACTGCTGTATGCTGCTAACCTCTACCTCTAGTCTGATATCACTGCTGTATGCTGATAACCTCTACCTCTAGTATGATATCACTGCTGTATGCTGCTTACCTCTAGTCTGATATCACTGCTGTATGCTGCTAACCACTACCTCTAGTCTGATATCACTGCTGTATGCTGCTAACCCCTACCTCTAGTCTGATATCACTGCTGTATGCTGCTAACCTCTGCCTCCAGTCTGATATCACTGCTAACCTCTACCTCTAGTCTGATATCACTGCTGTATGCTGCTAACCTCTACCTCTAGTCTGATATCACTGCTAACCTCTACCTCTAGTCTGATATCACTGCTGTATGCTGCTAACCTCTAGTCTGATATCACTGCTGTATGCTGCTAACCTCTACCTCTAGTCTGATATCACTGCTGTATGCTGCTAACCTCTGCCTCCAGTCTGATATCACTGCTAACCTCTACCTCTAGTCTGATATCACTGCTGTATGCTGCTAACCCCTACCTCTAGTCTGAATTCACTGCTGTATGCTGCTAACCTCTACCTCTAGTCTGATATCACTGCTGTATGCTGCTAACCTCTGCCTCCAGTCTGATATCACTGCTAACCTCTACCTCTAGTCTGATATCACTGCTAACCTCTACCTCTAGTCTGATATCACTGCTGTATGCTGCTAACCTCTACCTCTAGTCTGATATCACTGCTAACCTCTACCTCTAGTCTGATATCACTGCTGTATGCTGCTTACCTCTAGTCTGATATCACTGCTGTATGCTGATAACCTCTACCTCTAGTCTGATATCACTGCTAACCTCTACCTCTAGTCTGATATCACTGCTGTATGCTGCTTACCTCTAGTCTGATATCACTGCTGTATGCTGATAACCTCTACCTCTAGTCTGATATCACTGCTGTATGATGCTAACCTCTAGTCTGATATCACTGCTGTATGCTGCTAACGTCTACCTCTAGTCTGATATCACTGCTGTATGCTGATAACCTCTACCTCTAGTCTGATATCACTACTAACCTCAACCTCTAGTCTGATATCACTGCTGTATGCTGATAACCTCTACCTCTAGTCTGATATCACTGCTGTATGCTGATAACCTCTACCTCTAGTCTGATATCACTGCTGTATGCTGCTAACCTCTACCTCTAGTGGTAGACCTCAACTGGTTTAATTAAGTATAGATACAAACCAAACTACAACTGGTTTAATGAAGTACAGATACAGACCAAACTACAACTGGTTTAATGAAGTACAGATACAGACCAAACTACAACTGGTTTAATGAAGTACAGATACAGACCAAACTACAACTGGTTTAATGAAGTACAGATACAGACCAAACTACATCTGGTTTAATGAAGTATAGATACAAACCAAACTACAACTGGTTTAATGAAGTACAGATACAGACCAAACTACAACTGGTTTAATGAAGTACAGATACAGACCAAACTACAACTGGTTTAATGAAGTACAGATACAGACCAAACTACAACTGGTTTAATGAAGTACAGATACAGATCAAACTACAACTGGTTTAATGAAGTATAGATACAGACCAAACTACAACTGGTTTAATGAAGTATAGATACAGACCAAACTACAACTGGTTTAATGAAGTATAGATATAGACCAAACTACAACTGGTTTAATGAAGTACAGATACAGACCAAACTACAACTGGTTTAATGAAGTATAGATACAGACCAAACTACAACTGGTTTAATGAAGTATAGATACAGACCAAACTACAACTGGTTTAATGAAGTATAGATACAGACCAAACTACAACTGGTTTAATGAAGTACAGATACAGACCAAACTACAACTGGTTTAATGAAGTACAGATACAGACCAAACTACAACTGGTTTAATGAAGTATAGATACAGACCAAACTACAACTGGTTTAATGAAGTATAGATACAGACCAAACTACAACTGGTTTAATGAAGTACAGATACAGACCAAACTACAACTGGTTTAATGAAGTATAGATACAGACCAAACTACAACTGGTTTAATGAAGTATAGATACAGACCAAACTACAACTGGTTTAATGAAGTACAGATACAGACCAAACTACAACTGGTTTAATGAAGTATAGATACAGACCAAACTACAACTGGTTTAATGAAGTATAGATACAGACCAAACTACAACTGGTTTAATGAAGTATAGATACAGACCAAACTACAACTGGTTTAATGAAGTACAGATACAGACCAAACTACGACTGGTTTAATGAAGTATAGATACAGACCAAACTACAACTGGTTTAATGAAGTACATATACAGACCAAACTACAACTGGTTTAATGAAGTATAGATACAGACCAAACTACAACTGGTTTAATGAAGTACAGATACAGACCAAATTACAACTGGTTTAATGAAGTATAGATACAGACCAAACTACAACTGGTTTAATGAAGTACAGATACAGACCAAACTACAAGTGGTTTAATGAAGTATAGATACAGACCAAACTACAACTGGTTTAATGAAGTATAGATACAGACCAAACTACAACTGGTTTAATGAAGTATAGATACAGACCAAACTACAACTGGTTTAATGAAGTACAGATACAGACCAAACTACAACTGGTTTAATGAAGTACAGATACAGACCAAACTACAACTGGTTTAATGAAGTATAGATACAGACCAAACTACAACTGGTTTAATGAAGTATAGATACAGACCAAACTACAACTGGTTTAATGAAGTACAGATACAGACCAAACTACAACTGGTTTAATGAAGTATAGATACAGACCAAACTACAACTGGTTTAATGAAGTATAGATACAGACCAAACTACAACTGGTTTAATGAAGTATAGATACAGACCAAACTACAACTGGTTTAATGAAGTATAGATACAGACCAAACTACAACTGGTTTAATGAAGTACAGATACAGACCAAACTACAACTGGTTTAATGAAGTATAGATACAGACCAAACTACAACTGGTTTAATGAAGTACAGATACAGACCAAACTACAACTGGTTTAATGAAGTACAGATACAGACCAAACTACAACTGGTTTAATGAAGTACAGATACAGACCAAACTACAACTGGTTTAATGAAGTATAGATACAGACCAAACTACAACTGGTTTAATGAAGTACAGATACAGACCAAACTACAACAGGAGGGGGAACGCTGAAACCCTACAGCAATAATAACCTGATATGGTGAGTTGCCAGGTTACAGAGAGGGTATGCTGGCCCATGTTGACTCCAATGCTTCCCACAGGGATGCTGGCCCATGTTGACTCCAATGCTTCCCACAATTGTGTCAAGTTGGCAGGATGCCCTTTGGGTGGTGGACCATTCTTGACACACACAGGAAACTGTTGAGCGTGAAAAACCCAGCAGCATTACAGTTCTTGACACACAAACTGGTGCGCCTGGCACCTACTACCGTACCTTGTTCGAAAGGTACTTAAATATTTTGTCTTGCCCATTCACCCTCTGAATAGCACACACACACACAATCCATGTCTCAATTGTCTCAAGGTTAAAACATATTTATTTAACCTTAATTCATCAATCAAGTACAAGGGTGGAGTGAAAACCCACAGACACTCGGCCCTCCGTGGAATGAGTTTGACACGTGGTCTATGTCATGGAAAGAGGTGTTCCTAATGTTTGGTAAACTCAGTGTCAACATTCTTAATTTTAAAAACTAACTTCAAAACAGCTCTCAATTGTCTTGGGGTCAAAGTCATAGTTCATAAAGAGAATGTGTTATAAATATGGAGAGAATGTGTTATAAAAGCAGGTAGCTTAGTGGGTAAGAGCGTTGTGCCAGTAACCGAAAAATAGGTGAAAAATCTGTCGATGTGCCCTTGAGCAAGGCACTTAACCCTAATTGCTCCTGTAAGTCGCTCTGGATAAGAGCGTCTGCTAAATGACAAAATAAAAATAAAAAATAAATAAAAGAAAAAATGAATGTGTTAAAAAATGTGTTATGAACGTGTTAATAAATGTGTTAATAAAGGTGTTATGAATGTGTTAAAAAATGTGTTAAAAAATGTGTTAATAAATGTGTTAAATGTGTTACAGATGTGTTAATAAATGTGTTGTGTTAATGCTTGTTTATAAATGTGTTATGAACGTGTTAATACATGTGGTATGAATGTGTTAACGTGTTTATACATGTGCTATATGTTGTGTGAATGTGTTAATACATGTGTTATGAATGTGTTAATGTGTTAATAAATGTGATATGTGTTAACACTTGTAAATAAATGTGTTATAGATGTGTTAATAAATGTGTTACGAATATGTTAATAATTGTTACGAACGCGTTAAAATGTGTTATGAATGTGTTAAGATGTTGTGTTAAGTGTTAATAAATCTGTTGTGTTAATAAATGTGATATGAAAGTGTTAATTGTTAATAAATGTGTTATGAATGGCTTAATAAATGTGTTACGAATGTGTTAATATGTTATAAATGTCAGTCAGCAGCAACATTCATATGGAAATGTCCTGAGAATTAAACTGAATAGGTTTTATGTGATTGGCAGCAATCCCAGAGGAGATGATGAATGTTGACATGCACTGACATGATGACATCTCAACACCAGACAGACTAGAGCAGAACTAGATCCTGCCACAAAGAGTAGAGCTTCTATGGAACAGAGAAACAGTATCGGCAGACTGTTTCCAACCATCAGAAAACCTTCTGTTTTAACTCTTTTTGAATTCATCCAATCAGAAAACACTTAGCAGAGACTAGAGCTTCCATCATAGAAACAATTTACTGTTCTTAACTTTTCCTGTTATTTTTAACATAAAATAATGAGATTCATCATATTTGAAATGCTTAAATACAGTATGCATAAAGAACATATAAATACACAATCCATTCTCAAGTATTGAGTCCAAGAACATTTGAGTCTAGATCAAGTTTATGATAAGTCACTGGCTGAACTGAAGTGACACACCTCCTATGTTTACATGGCTGGGCTTGGCCTCCTGGCACCTTGGCTCCAACCCGGAGGAATCTGCTGTGTCCTTGTGGACTGTGGAACACCTAGCCTGAGACCCACATGGCACCCTATTCCCTGTATAGTGCACTACTTTAGACCAGAGAATGGTACCCTATTCCCTGTATAGTGCACTACTTTAGACCAGAGAATGGTACCCTATTCCCTGTATAGTGCACTACTTTAGACCAGAGAATGGCACCCTATTCCCTGTATAGTGCACTACTTTAGACCAGAGAATGGTACCCTATTCCCTGTATAGTGCACTACTTTAGACCAGAGAATGGCACCCTATTCCCTGTATAGTGCACTACTTTAGACCAGAGAATGGCACCCTATTCCCTGTATAGTGCACTACTTTAGACCAGAGAATGGCACCCTATTCCCTATATAGTGCACTACTTTAGACCAGAGAATGGCACCCTATTCCCTATATAGTGCACTACTTTAGACCAGAGAATGGCACCCTATTCCCTATATAGTGCACTACTTTAGACCAGAGCCCATAGAGCTCTATAGAGGGAATAGGGTGCCATTTGGGAATCAGCCATAGCCTGGATTAATGGTCTTCGTTTCATTTCACCAATTTTCCTCGCCTGGAATAGGTCCTGTATAGCTCAGTTGGTAGAGCATGGCGCTTGCAACGCCAGGGTTGTGGGTTCGATTCCCACGGGGGCCCAGTATGGAAAGAAATGTATGCACTCACTAACTGTAAGTGGCTCTGGATAAGAGCGTCTGCTATAAATGACTAAAATGTAAAATGAATAAGGTTCTTGGTTCCATTTCACCAATATTCCTCTACACTGTGAACCCAGTGAATAATACAGTCCAGGAACCTTGCTACTGTTGTTAGGGTTGCATTCTGGTAGAACTCCTTTATGTGGAACCTCAACTACCTTTGACCCAGCCCAGAAGCTTCAGAAATATTTACCATGTATCAATATAGAAATGTCCAGCTCTTTGGGCCTTCCATTCAAATGGAACCATTGTTTCATGACCCGTGTCCGTCCAGCTCAATAATATTTGTTTATCAGAAGAGTTCAAGCGTGACAGAAGGGCAACTTAATGTGAAGTATTGCTCCTTTGTCTGGCCTGGTCCCAGATCTGTTTGTGTTATTACCAACTCCATTTCTCATTGTAAAGTCAAACATAACAATGTCATAAGGAGTGGCCAGAAAGCAGTAACAGACTGGCATCTAGGCTCCCTTTTATAACAGAGGGACTGTTTCATAACTACCAATACGTAACATTTATATTAGCATCACAACAGTTCTGTGACAGGAAGACTTTTCCCAACGATGCCTTGAACATCAGCTTTCCTGGGATCATCTCAGAGCATTGTCACGTCTAGTCTCTTCACCACACGATGGAGAAAAAAAGTCCTATTTTACAGCAGAATGAAATGAACAGTAAAATGACAGGTCTGCAGCCACACACAGCAGGCAGCAGGAACATAATCCACTGTAATCCCTGTAGAGTAGCGGGTCCAGGCAGAGAGCTGTACTGTAGTGTATTATAGAGAACAGCACCTGCCCACTGCACCCTGCTGCGGTTAGTCTCCAGAGAAAACAACCACTGGACATTAAGCCTCTTCCAGAGCCTCTGGGTTTATGATGCGTTCCAAATGGCACCCTAATCCCTACACTCTAGAACCTAAAAGGGTTATTCATCTGTCCCCATAGGAGAACCCTTTGAATAACCCTTGTTGGTTCCAGGTAGAACTGTTTTGGGTTCCATGTAGAACCCGTTCCACAGAGGGTTCTACATGGAACCCAAAATGGTTCTACCTGGAACCAAAAAGGGTTCTACCAGGAACCAAAAAGGGTTCTACCTGGAACCAAAAAGGGTTCTACCTGGAACCAAAAAGGGTTCTACCTGGAACCAAAAAGGGTTCTACCTGGAACCAAAAAGGGTTCTACCTGGCCCTCTGTCTCCTGACTCTGGTATCTCATTATGAGGTAGGGGTCAAATGTCCAGCCAGAAATCACACATATGATTGGCCTGATCATGAGACGATGCATGCTAGTGGATCATAATGACAGCAGGTCCAGATATACCTAATACTCTACTAGTGGATCATAATGACAGCAGGTCCAGATATACCTAATACTCTACTAGTGGATCATAATGACAGCAGGTCCAGACATACCTAATACTCTACTAGTGGATCATAATGACAGCAGGTCCAGACATACCTAATACTCTACTAGTGGATCATAATGACAGCAGGTCCAGACATACCTAATACTCTACTAGTGGATCATAATGACAGCAGGTCCAGATATACCTAATACTCTACTAGTGGATCATAATGACAGCAGGTCCAGACATACCTAATACTCTACTAGTGGATCATAATGACAGCAGGTCCAGACATACCTAATACTCTACTAGTGGATCATAATGACAGCAGGTCCAGACATACCTAATACTCTACTAGTGGATCATAATGACAGCAGGTCCAGATATACCTAATACTCTACTAGTGGATCATAATGACAGCAGGTCCAGACATACCTAATACTCTACTAGTGGATCATAATGACAGCAGGTCCAGACATACCTAATACTCTACTAGTGGATCATAATGACAGCAGGTCCAGACATACCTAATACTCTACTAGTGGATCATAATGACAGCAGGTCCAGACATACCTAATACTCTACTAGTGGATCATAATGACAGCAGGTCCAGACATACCTAATACTCTACTAGTGGATCATAATGACAGCAGGTCCAGACATACCTAATACTCTACTAGTGGATCATAATGACAGCAGGTCCAGACATACCTAATACTCTACTAGTGGATCATAATGACAGCAGGTCCAGACATACCTAATACTCTACTAGTGGATCATAATGACAGCAGGTCCAGACATACCTAATACTCTACTAGTGGATCATAATGACAGCAGGTCCAGATATACCTAATACTCTACTAGTGGATCATAATGACAGCAGGTCCAGATATACCTAATACTCTACTAGTGGATCATAATGACAGCAGGTCCAGATATACCTAATACTCTACTAGTGGATCATAATGACAGCAGGTCCAGATATACCTAATACTCTACTAGTGGATCATAATGACAGCAGGTCCAGATATACCTAATACTCTACTAGTGGATCATAATGACAGCAGGTCCAGATATACCTAATACTCTACTAGTGGATCATAATGACAGCAGGTCCAGACATACCTAATACTCTACTAGTGGATCATAATGACAGCAGGTCCAGATATACCTAATACTCTACTAGTGGATCATAATGACAGCAGGTCCAGATATACCTAATACTCTACTAGTGGATCATAATGACAGCAGGTCCAGACATACCTAATACTCTACTAGTGGATCATAATGACAGCAGGTCCAGATATACCTAATACTCTACTAGTGGATCATAATGACAGCAGGTCCAGACATACCTAATACTCTACTAGTGGATCATAATGACAGCAGGTCCAGATATACCTAATACTCTACTAGTGGATCATAATGACAGCAGGTCCAGACATACCTAATACTCTACTAGTGGATCATAATGACAGCAGGTCCAGACATACCTAATACTCTACTAGTGGATCATAATGACAGCAGGTCCAGATATACCTAATACTCTACTAGTGGATCATAATGACAGCAGGTCCAGATATACCTAATACTCTACTAGTGGATCATAATGACAGCAGGTCCAGATATACCTAATACTCTACTAGTGGATCATAATGACAGCAGGTCCAGACATACCTAATACTCTACTAGTGGATCATAATGACTGCAGGTCCAGACATACCTAATACTCTACTAGTGGATCATAATGACAGCAGGTCCAGACCTACCTAATACTCTACTAGTGGATCATAATGACAGCAGGTCCAGATATACCTAATACTCTACTAGTGGATCATAATGACAGCAGGTCCAGATATACCTAATACTCTACTAGTGGATCATAATGACAGCAGGTCCAGACATACCTAATACTCTACTAGTGGATCATAATGACAGCAGGTCCAGATATACCTAATACTCTACTAGTGGATCATAATGACAGCAGGTCCAGATATACCTAATACTCTACTAGTGGATCATAATGACAGCAGGTCCAGACATACCTAATACTCTACTAGTGATTCATAATGACTGCAGGTCCAGACATACCTAATACTCTACTAGTGGATCATAATGACAGCAGGTCCAGATATACCTAATACTCTACTAGTGGATCATAATGACAGCAGGTCCAGATATACCTAATACTCTACTAGTGGATCATAATGACAGCAGGTCCAGACATACCTAATACTCTACTAGTGGATCATAATGACAGCAGGTCCAGATATACCTAATACTCTACTAGTGGATCATAATGACAGCAGGTCCAGACATACCTAATACTCTACTAGTGATTCATAATGACTGCAGGTCCAGACATACCTAATACTCTACTAGTGGATCATAATGACAGCAGGTCCAGATATACCTAATACTCTACTAGTGGATCATAATGACAGCAGGTCCAGATATACCTAATACTCTACTAGTGGATCATAATGACAGCAGGTCCAGACATACCTAATACTCTACTAGTGGATCATAATGACAGCAGGTCCAGATATACCTAATACTCTACTAGTGGATCATAATGACAGCAGGTCCAGACATACCTAATACTCTACTAGTGGATCATAATGACAGCAGGTCCAGATATACCTAATACTCTACTAGTGGATCATAATGACAGCAGGTCCAGATATACCTAATACTCTACTAGTGGATCATAATGACAGCAGGTCCAGATATACCTAATACTCTACTAGTGGATCATAATGACAGCAGGTCCAGACATACCTAATACTCTACTAGTGGATCATAATGACAGCAGGTCCAGATATACCTAATACTCTACTAGTGGATCATAATGACAGCAGGTCCAGATATACCTAATACTCTACTAGTGGATCATAATGACAGCAGGTCCAGACATACCTAATACTCTACTAGTGATTCATAATGACTGCAGGTCCAGACATACCTAATACTCTACTAGTGGATCATAATGACAGCAGGTCCAGATATACCTAATACTCTACTAGTGGATCATAATGACAGCAGGTCCAGATATACCTAATACTCTACTAGTGGATCATAATGACAGCAGGTCCAGACATACCTAATACTCTACTAGTGGATCATAATGACAGCAGGTCCAGATATACCTAATACTCTACTAGTGGATCATAATGACAGCAGGTCCAGACATACCTAATACTCTACTAGTGATTCATAATGACTGCAGGTCCAGACATACCTAATACTCTACTAGTGGATCATAATGACAGCAGGTCCAGATATACCTAATACTCTACTAGTGGATCATAATGACAGCAGGTCCAGATATACCTAATACTCTACTAGTGGATCATAATGACAGCAGGTCCAGACATACCTAATACTCTACTAGTGGATCATAATGACAGCAGGTCCAGATATACCTAATACTCTACTAGTGGATCATAATGACAGCAGGTCCAGACATACCTAATACTCTACTAGTGGATCATAATGACAGCAGGTCCAGATATACCTAATACTCTACTAGTGGATCATAATGACAGCAGGTCCAGACATACCTAATACTCTACTAGTGGATCATAATGACAGCAGGTCCAGATATACCTAATACTCTACTAGTGGATCATAATGACAGCAGGTCCAGACATACCTAATACTCTACTAGTGGATCATAATGACAGCAGGTCCAGACATACCTAATACTCTACTAGTGGATCATAATGACAGCAGGTCCAGATATACCTAATACTCTACTAGTGGATCATAATGACAGCAGGTCCAGACATACCTAATACTCTACTAGTGGATCATAATGACAGCAGGTCCAGACATACCTAATACTCTACTAGTGGATCATAATGACAGCAGGTCCAGACATACCTAATACTCTACTAGTGGATCATAATGACAGCAGGTCCAGACATACCTAATACTCTACTAGTGGATCATAATGACAGCAGGTCCAGACATACCTAATACTCTACTAGTGGATCATAATGACAGCAGGTCCAGACATACCTAATACTCTACTAGTGGATCATAATGACAGCAGGTCCAGACATACCTAATACTCTACTAGTGGATCATAATGACAGCAGGTCCAGACATACCTAATACTCTACTAGTGGATCATAATGACAGCAGGTCCAGATATACCTAATACTCTACTAGTGGATCATAATGACAGCAGGTCCAGACATACCTAATACTCTACTAGTGGATCATAATGACAGCAGGTCCAGACATACCTAATACTCTACTAGTGGATCATAATGACAGCAGGTCCAGACATACCTAATACTCTACTAGTGGATCATAATGACAGCAGGTCCAGATATACCTAATACTCTACTAGTGGATCATAATGACAGCAGGTCCAGATATACCTAATACTCTACTAGTGGATCATAATGACAGCAGGTCCAGACATACCTAATACTCTACTAGTGGATCATAATGACAGCAGGTCCAGATATACCTAATACTCTACTAGTGGATCATAATGACAGCAGGTCCAGATATACCTAATACTCTACTAGTGGATCATAATGACAGCAGGTCCAGACATACCTAATACTCTACTAGTGGATCATAATGACAGCAGGTCCAGATATACCTAATACTCTACTAGTGGATCATAATGACAGCAGGTCCAGATATACCTAATACTCTACTAGTGGATCATAATGACAGCAGGTCCAGATATACCTAATACTCTACTAGTGGATCATAATGACAGCAGGTCCAGACATACCTAATACTCTACTAGTGGATCATAATGACAGCAGGTCCAGATATACCTAATACTCTACTAGTGGATCATAATGACAGCAGGTCCAGATATACCTAATACTCTACTAGTGGATCATAATGACAGCAGGTCCAGATATACCTAATACTCTACTAGTGGATCATAATGACAGCAGGTCCAGACATACCTAATACTCTACTAGTGGATCATAATGACAGCAGGTCCAGATATACCTAATACTCTACTAGTGGATCATAATGACAGCAGGTCCAGATATACCTAATACTCTACTAGTGGATCATAATGACAGCAGGTCCAGACATACCTAATACTCTACTAGTGGATCATAATGACAGCAGGTCCAGACATACCTAATACTCTACTAGTGGATCATAATGACAGCAGGTCCAGATATACCTAATACTCTACTAGTGGATCATAATGACAGCAGGTCCAGATATACCTAATACTCTACTAGTGGATCATAATGACAGCAGGTCCAGACATACCTAATACTCTACTAGTGGATCATAATGACAGCAGGTCCAGATATACCTAATACTCTACTAGTGGATCATAATGACAGCAGGTCCAGACATACCTAATACTCTACTAGTGATTCATAATGACTGCAGGTCCAGACATACCTAATACTCTACTAGTGGATCATAATGACAGCAGGTCCAGATATACCTAATACTCTACTAGTGGATCATAATGACAGCAGGTCCAGATATACCTAATACTCTACTAGTGGATCATAATGACAGCAGGTCCAGACATACCTAATACTCTACTAGTGGATCATAATGACAGCAGGTCCAGATATACCTAATACTCTACTAGTGGATCATAATGACAGCAGGTCCAGACATACCTAATACTCTACTAGTGGATCATAATGACAGCAGGTATTTTTTTTTATATTAATCTCGTATTTTCTTTATTGTCACTTCTGTTTGGAAGAAATCAGTGAACTGTTAATCCAGGATGCAGGGCGAGGGCTCCGTAGTCTGACCCAGATGAGGGGATTAGAGGAAGAGGAATAAAATGTTCACAGAAACATAGAATAAAAGAGTGTGATGGATGGACGGGAGGATGACGTTTCGGGAGAGAGAGAGAGGAGGAGAGGAGAGAGGAGGAGAGGAGAGGAGAGAGGAGGAGAGGAGAGGAGGATGACGTTGGGGAGAGAGAGAGAGGAGGAGAGGAGAGGAGAGAGGAGGAGAGGAGAGAGGAGGAGAGGAGAGAGGAGGAGAGGAGAGGAGGATGACGTTCGGGAGAGAGAGAGAGGAGGAGAGGAGAGGAGGATGACGTTCGGGAGAGAGAGAGAGGAGGAGAGGAGAGGAGGATGACGTTTGAGAGAGAGAGAGAGGAGGAGAGGAGAGGAGGATGACGTTCGAGAGAGAGAGAGGAGGAGAGGAGAGGAGGATGACGTTCGGGAGAGAGAGAGAGGAGGAGAGGAGAGGAGGATGACGTTCGAGAGAGAGAGAGGAGGAGAGGAGAGGAGGATGACGTTCGGGAGAGAGAGAGAGGAGGAGAGGAGAGGAGGATGACGTTCGAGAGAGAGAGAGGAGGAGAGGAGAGGAGGATGACGTTCGGGAGAGAGAGAGAGGAGGAGAGGAGAGGAGGATGACGTTCGGGAGAGAGAGAGAGGAGGAGAGGAGAGGAGGATGACGTTCGGGAGAGAGAGAGGAGAGGAGAGGAGAGGAGGATGACGTTCGGGAGAGAGAGAGAGGAGGAGAGGAGAGGAGGATGACGTTCGGGAGAGAGAGAGAGGAGGAGAGGAGAGGAGGATGACGTTCGAGAGAGAGAGAGAGGAGGAGAGGAGAGGAGGATGACGTTCGGGAGAGAGAGAGAGGAGGAGAGGAGAGGAGGATGACGTTCGAGAGAGAGAGAGAGGAGAGGAGAGGAGGATGACGTTCGGGAGAGAGAGAGAGGAGGAGAGGAGAGGAGGATGACGTTCGGGAGAGAGAGAGGAGGAGAGGAGAGGAGGATGACGTTCGGGAGAGAGAGAGAGGAGGAGAGGAGACGCGTTATGTAAATTGGGACTGACAGGAGGCTAGGGAAGGTGGGACTGACTGTGACCTCTATCCTGATCTGCATCCCAAATGGCACCCTATTCCCTATATAGCGCACTACTTCTGATCAGGGCTTATAGGGGTATGGTCAAAAGTAGTCACTGTCCTGGGAATATGGTGTACTTTGGGACACCTGCCTGTTCTGCTGTCAGAGAACAGAGAAGTCAGTCAACTCTAGACTGGTAATAACAGCATCATACCATCCAACAGGGCCTTATTAACAGGAAGTTACAGCATCATACCATTAAACATTTACATTTTAGTCATTTAGCAGACGCTCTTATCCAGAGCGACTTACAGGAGCAATTAGGGTTAAGTGCCTTGCTTAAGGGCACATCGACAGATTTTTCACCTAGTCGGCTCGGGGATTAGAACCAGCGACCTTTCAGTTACTGGCACAACGCTCTTACCCACCAAGCTACCTGCCGCCCCAGGGCCTTATTAAAAG
>CM062504.1:752957-837957 GCA_031479575.1 Coregonus ussuriensis | reverse complement strand
GGACTGCCCGCTCCATGATCTCGCCATTACGGTTGACAACTCCATTGTGTCCTCCTCCCAGAGTGCAAAGAACCTTGGCGTGACCCTGGACAACACCCTGTCGTTCTCTGCTAACATCAAAGCGGTGACCCGATCCTGCAGGTTCATGCTCTACAACATTCGTAAAGTACGACCCTACCTTACACATAAAGTGGCGCAGGTCCTAATCCAGGCACTTGTCATCTCCCGTCTGGATTACTGCAACTCGCTGTTGGCTGGGCTCCCTGCCTGTGCCATTAAACCCCTGCAACTTATCCAGAACGCTGCAGCCCGTCTGGTGTTCAACCTTCCCAAGTTCTCTCACGTCACCCCGCTCCTCCGCAAACTCCACTGGCTTCCAGTTGAAGCTCGCATCTGCTACAAGACCATGGTGCTTGCCTACGGAGCTGTGAGGGGAACGGCACCTCCGTACCTTCAGGCTCTGATCAGTCCCTACACCCAAACGAGGGCACTACGTTCATCCACCTCTGGCCTGCTGGCCCCCCTACCTCTACGAAAGCACAGTTCCCGCTCAGCCCAGTCAAAGCTATTCGCTGCTCTGGCACCCCAATGGTGGAACAAGCTCCCCCACGACGCCAGGACAGCGGAGTCACTCACCACCTTCCGGAGACACTTGAAACCCCACCTCTTTAAGGAATACCTGGGATAGGATAATAGTAATCCTTCTACTCCCCTTTTACTACCACTGTCTTTTGTCTAAACTAACACCTGACTTATTTCACCTGCTAGCACTGACTTGTTTAAAGAAATGTACTTATTGTGATCGAGATGTAGTTGTCCCTGATTGCACTGACTTTGCTCCTAAGTTGAATGCACCAATTTGTAAGTCGCTCTGGATAAGAGTGTCTGCTAAATGACTTAAATGTAAATGTAAATTGTAGGCTATGGCTAGATGAGATGTGCTTCCAGTGCTGGTCAAAAACATAGTATAGAGTACAGACATTTGTAATGGGATGCCCTCGTCAATAACAATGAGTTATTTTGATGGGAAATGCCTGTATGAGGCCAACCCTAACCCTGTATGAGGCCAACCCTAACCCTGTATGAGCCCAACCCTAACCCTGTATGAGCCCAACCCTAACCCTGTATGAGGCCAACCCTAACCCTGTATGAGCCCAACCCTAACCCTGTATGAGGCCAACCCTAACCCTGTATGAGGCCAACCCTAACCCTGTATGAGGCCAACCCTAACCCTGTATGAGCCCAACCCTAACCCTGTATGAGGCCAACCCTAACCCTGTATGAGCCCAACCCTAACCCTGTATGAGCCCAACCCTAACCCTGTATGAGCCCTAACCCTGTATGAGCCCAACCCTAACCCTGTATGAGCCCAACCCTAACCCTGTATGAGCCCTAACCCTGTATGAGCCCAACCCTAACCCTGTATGAGCCCAACCCTAACCCTGTATGAGCCCTAACCCTGTATGAGCCCAACCCTAACCCTGTATGAGCCCTAACCCTGTATGAGCCCAACCCTAACCCTGTATGAGGCCAACCCTAACCCTGTATGAGCCCAACCCTAACCCTGTATGAGCCCAACCCTAACCCTGTATGAGCCCAACCCTAACCCTGTATGAGGCCAACCCTAACCCTGTATGAGGCCAACCCTAACCCTGTATGAGCCCAACCCTAACCCTGTATGAGCCCAACCCTAACCCTGTATGAGCCCAACCCTAACCCTGTATGAGCCCTAACCCTGTATGAGCCCAACCCTAACCCTGTATGAGCCCAACCCTAACCCTGTATGAGGCCAACCCTAACCCTGTATGAGCCCAACCCTAACCCTGTATGAGCCCAACCCTAACCCTGTATGAGGCCAACCCTAACCCTGTATGAGCCCAACCCTAACCCTGTATGAGCCCAACCCTAACCCTGTATGAGGCCAACCCTAACCCTGTATGAGCCCAACCCTAACCCTGTATGCCAACCCTAACCCTGTATGAGGCCAACCCTAACCCTGTATGAGCCCAACCCTAACCCTGTATGCCAACCCTAACCCTGTATGAGCCCAACCCTAACCCTGTATGAGCCCAACCCAAGCCTTGTATGAACAATACACAAACACTGTCCACTAGTATGCTATGTACAGCCAAAACAAACATGACAAGGTTAGGGTAAGCAATGTTGCCAATGTAAACCAAACAGAGCAAGCTAACACTTTAAACTGTTAGAGATGTATGTATCAACCACCACCATCAAAACTAGGACTGAGAAGTATGCATCAACCACAACAACTAGGACTGAGAAGTATGCATCAACCACAACAACTAGGACTGAGAAGTATGCATCAACCACAACTAGGACTGAGGAGTATGCATCAACCACAACTAGGACTGAGAAGTATACATCAACCACCACAACTAGGACTGAGAAGTATACATCAACCACCACAACTAGGACTGAGAAGTATACATCAACCACCACAACTAGGACTGAGAAGTATGCATCAACCACAACAACTAGGACTGAGAAGTATGCATCAACCACAACTAGGACTGAGGAGTATGCATCAACCACAACTAGGACTGAGAAGTATACATCAACCACCACAACTAGGACTGAGAAGTATACATCAACCACCACAACTAGGACTGAGAAGTATACATCAACCACAACAACTAGGACTGAGAAGTATACATCAACCACCACAACTAGGACTGAGAAGTATACATCAACCACCACAACTAGGACTGAGAAGTATACATCAACCACCACAACTAGGACTGAGAAGTATACATCAACCACAACAACTAGGACTGAGAAGTATACATCAACCACCACAACTAGGACTGAGAAGTATACATCAACCACCACAACTTGGACTGAGAAGTATACATCAACCACAACAACTAGGACTGAGAAGTATACATCAACCACCACAACTAGGACTGAGAAGTATACATCAACCACCACAACTAGGACTGAGAAGTATGCATCAACCACCACAACTAGGACTGAGAAGTATGCATCAACCACAACAACTAGGACTGAGAAGTATACATCAACCTTCACAACTCGGACTGAGAAGTATGCATCAACCACAACTAGGACTGAGAAGTATACATCAACCACAACTAGGACTGAGAAGTATGCATCAACCAGCACAACTAGGACTGAGAAGTATACATCAACCTGCACAAATAGGACTGAGAAGTATACATCAACCACCACAACTAGGACTGAGAAGTATACATCAACCACCACAACTAGGACTGAGAAGTATGCATCAACCACCACAACTAGGACTGAGAAGTATGCATCAACCACAACAACTAGGACTGAGAAGTATACATCAACCTTCACAACTAGGACTGAGAAGTATGCATCAACCACAACTAGGACTGAGAAGTATACATCAACCACAACTAGGACTGAGAAGTATGCATCAACCAGCACAACTAGGACTGAGAAGTATACATCAACCTGCACAACTAGGACTGAGAAGTATACATCAACCACCACAACTAGGACTGAGAAGTATACATCAACCAGCACAACTAGGACTGAGAAGTATACATCAACCACCACAACTAGGACTGAGAAGTATGCATCAACCACCACAACTAGGACTGAGAAGTATGCATCAACCTTCACAACTAGGACTGAGGAGTATGCATCAACCACCACAACTAGGACTGAGAAGTATACATCAACCACCACAACTAGGACTGAGAAGTATACATCAACCACCACAACTAGGACTGAGAAGTATACATCAACCTGCACAACTAGGACTGAGAAGTATACATCAACCACCACAACTAGGACTGAGAAGTATACATCAACCACCACAACTAGGACTGAGAAGTATGCATCAACCACCACAACTAGGACTGAGAAGTATACATCAACCACCACAACTAGGACTGAGAAGTATACATCAACCACCACAACTAGGACTGAGAAGTATACATCAACCTGCACAACTAGGACTGAGAAGTATACATCAACCACCACAACTAGGACTGGGAAGTATACATCAACCACCACAACTAGGACTGAGAAGTATGCATCAACCACCACAACTAGGACTGAGAAGTATGCATCAACCACCACAACTAGGACTGAGAAGTATACATCAACCACCACAACTAGGACTGAGAAGTATGCATCAACCACCACAACTAGGACTGAGAAGTATGCATCAACCACAACTAGGACTGAGAAGTATGCATCAACCACAACTAGGACTGAGAAGTATACATCAACCACCACAACTAGGACTGAGAAGTATACATCAACCACCACAACTAGGACTGAGAAGTATACATCAACCACCACAACTAGGACTGAGAAGTATACATCAACCACAACTAGGACTGAGAAGTATACATCAACCACAACTAGGACTGAGAAGTATGCATCAACCACCACAACTAGGACTGAGAAGTATGCATCAACCACAACTAGGACTGAGAAGTATACATCAACCACCACAACTAGGACTGAGAAGTATGCATCAACCACAACTAGGACTGAGAAATATACATCAACCACCACAACTAGGACTGAGAAGTATGCATCAACCACCACAACTAGGACTGAGAAGTATGCATCAACCACAACTAGGACTGAGAAGTATACATCAACCACCACAACTAGGACTGAGAAGTATACATCAACCACCACAACTAGGACTGAGAAGTATGCATCAACCACCACAACTAGGACTGAGAAGTATGCATCAACCACAACAACTAGGACTGAGAAGTATACATCAACCACAACTAGGACTGAGAAGTATACATCAACCACAACTAGGACTGAGAAGTATGCATCAACCACAACTAGGACTGAGAAGTATACATCAACCACCACAACTAGGACTGAGAAGTATGCATCAACCACCACAACTAGGACTGAGAAGTATGCATCAACCACAACTAGGACTGAGAAGTATACATCAACCACAACAACTAGGACTGAGAAGTATGCATCAACCACCACAACTAGGACTGAGAAGTATGCATCAACCACAACAACTAGGACTGAGAAGTATACATCAACCACAACTAGGACTGAGAAGTATACATCAACCACAACTAGGACTGAGAAGTATGCATCAACCACAACTAGGACTGAGAAGTATACATCAACCACCACAACTAGGACTGAGAAGTATGCATCAACCACCACAACTAGGACTGAGAAGTATGCATCAACCACAACTAGGACTGAGAAGTATACATCAACCACAACAACTAGGACTGAGAAGTATGCATCAACCACCACAACTAGGACTGAGAAGTATGCATCAACCACAACAACTAGGACTGAGAAGTATGCATCAACCACAACTAGGACTGAGAAGTATACATCAACCACAACTAGGACTGAGAAGTATACATCAACCACCACAACTAGGACTGAGAAGTATACATCAACCACAACAACTAGGACTGAGAAGTATACATCAACCACCACAACTAGGACTGAGAAGTATGCATCAACCACAACAACTATGACTGAGAAGTATGAATCAACCACCACAACTAGGACTGAGAAGTATGCATCAACCACAACAACTAGGACTGAGAAGTATGCATCAACCACAACAACTAGGACTGAGAAGTATGCATCAACCACAACTAGGACTGAGGAGTATGCATCAACCACAACTAGGACTGAGAAGTATACATCAACCACCACAACTAGGACTGAGAAGTATACATCAACCACCACAACTAGGACTGAGAAGTATACATCAACCACAACAACTAGGACTGAGAAGTATACATCAACCACCACAACTAGGACTGAGAAGTATACATCAACCACCACAACTAGGACTGAGAAGTATACATCAACCACAACAACTAGGACTGAGAAGTATACATCAACCACCACAACTAGGACTGAGAAGTATACATCAACCACCACAACTAGGACTGAGAAGTATGCATCAACCACCACAACTAGGACTGAGAAGTATGCATCAACCACAACAACTAGGACTGAGAAGTATACATCAACCTTCACAACTAGGACTGAGAAGTATGCATCAACCACAACTAGGACTGAGAAGTATACATCAACCACAACTAGGACTGAGAAGTATGCATCAACCAGCACAACTAGGACTGAGAAGTATACATCAACCTGCACAACTAGGACTGAGAAGTATACATCAACCACCACAACTAGGACTGAGAAGTATACATCAACCACCACAACTAGGACTGAGAAGTATGCATCAACCACCACAACTAGGACTGAGAAGTATGCATCAACCACAACAACTAGGACTGAGAAGTATGCATCAACCACAACAACTAGGACTGAGAAGTATACATCAACCTTCACAACTAGGACTGAGAAGTATGCATCAACCACAACTAGGACTGAGAAGTATACATCAACCACCACAACTAGGACTGAGAAGTATACATCAACCACCACAACTAGGACTGAGAAGTATACATCAACCACAACAACTAGGACTGAGAAGTATACATCAACCACCACAACTAGGACTGAGAAGTATGCATCAACCACAACAACTAGGACTGAGAAGTATACATCAACCACAACTAGGACTGAGAAGTATACATCAACCACAACTAGGACTGAGAAGTATGCATCAACCACAACTAGGACTGAGAAGTATACATCAACCACCACAACTAGGACTGAGAAGTATGCATCAACCACAACAACTAGGACTGAGAAGTATACATCAACCACAACTAGGACTGAGAAGTATACATCAACCACAACTAGGACTGAGAAGTATACATCAACCACTACAACTAGGACTGAGAAGTATACATCAACCACAACTAGGACTGAGAAGTATACATCAACCACAACAACTAGGACTGAGAAGTATGCATCAACCACAACTAGGACTGAGAAGTATACATCAACCACAACTAGGACTGAGAAGTATGCATCAACCACAACTAGGACTGAGAAGTATACATCAACCACAACAACTAGGACTGAGAAGTATGCATCAACCACCACAACTAGGACTGAGAAGTATACATCAACCACAACTAGGACTGAGAAGTATGCATCAACCACCACAACTAGGACTGAGAAGTATACATCAACCACAACTAGGACTGAGAAGTATGCATCAACCACCACAACATTACTACAGCATTAGATGGTAATAACACTGAATGTGACTAACATTACTACAGCATTAGATGGTAATAACACTGAATGTGACTAACATTACTACAGCATTAGATGGTAATAACACTGAATGTGACTAACATTACTACAGCATTAGATGGTAATAACACTGAATGTGACTAACATTACTACAGCATTAGATGGTAATAACACTGAATGTGACTAACATTACTACAGCATTAGATGGTAATAACACTGAATGTGACTAACATTACTACAGCATTAGATGGTAATAACACTGAATGTGACTAACATTACTACAGCATTAGATGGTAATAAGCACTTTGAACTGCATTATAATTTTTTTTAAACAAAAATAATTGCTTTATAAATAAAGTTTGATTGATTGAATGAATAAGGTGTTAATTTAGGAATGTTGGACTAGATGTTAGATATGCTGAAGCCTGTTCAGTTGAGTTGGCGCTACAGATGTTGAGCAACAGTCCAAACCAAACATGTCCTGTCAGAGGGAGGCTATGAGCCATTTCCTGTTCAGTGTGTGGACAGAGCTAGCTGCTGCCTGGTGGTTCTTAGTACTTAGGAAACAGGACAGAGAGCATCATGGGAATGTTAGCAGATAACTTTCATCTCATATATGGCACCTTTCTGTCATCATGTCGTCCTAATAGAACATCCTCAGACTTAATCATATTGTAAAAAATAATTGACAAAATGATTTTTACAACAGATTGGTATCATAGGAGATTAAAGTGTGTTTGATTGGTCCTTCATTACGTGTTGATTGCTTAACATTTACAGTGTTTTAGAGCGCTTTCCATAACATCAGGGGAACGTTACCTGTTACCTATAAAAAACAACACAATACAGTATATGATTTTATGACAGATACCAGGTGCCATATGAGATTTTACATGACATGATTTTATGGCAGGTGCCATATAATATAAGTGTGCTTGTTTGGCTGTTGAAGTCCCGTGTAGCTCAGTTGGTAGAGCATGGCGCTTGCAACGCCAGGGTTGTGGGTTCGATTCCCACGGGGGGCCAGTATGAAAAAGTATGAAAATGTATGCACTCACTAACTGCAATGTTAAATGACTAAAATGTAAAATGTTGAAGCATTTTCCTTTCAACCCATATGCTTACACTTTGTCTATACAACCACGCCTGGCTTTTGTCATGATGCACTTTAAGGATAATTGATCAACCTGTTTTAGGGAGGATACCTGTTTTGAAATCTTCACATTCCTAAATTCCGAACAAAAGTCCTCCCGCATTGAAATGAGATATCGGCTACTTACAGGCCACATGGTATACAAGCACAGTAGATCTGACAACTTCTACAGCACATTGTATTAGTCGAGAACGTCACCCAGTTCACACCTGTACGGTACAGACAGCCGGAGGGCAACTCCGGACAGGTAACTTTACAATCATAAGCGACCTGCAAAAGAAGATAACATCTAAGAATCTACCTTTTCTCCGATGCTGAAAACATTCCCAAACGTCTCTGTCCCATGCACGGCAGGGTTGCGGGATACGCTTATTGAAGCGAGAAACAAGACACATCTGCAATCTCCTTCGGCGGAGCGGTAGTTGTGAACGAACGACGGGACTTCCTCGTCGAATACGGGAGCGCGCTATGGGAAGGAGCGCGCGGTGAATTAAAGGGCGGTGGCGGTGGCTGACGGGTCAATGTTTGGCCGACGTTTAATATGGAAAGCCATAGTTTAAAACAGGGGTATATTCACTAGGAACCTTCTTTTTCGCCTGCTACGTAACCAGGAACCAAACAGAAGCAAACGGGGTGGGACCTACCTGAATTTGTCCAATAGAAACTCTAGTTTTCGTTGCGAAACGTTTTGCAACTGTTTGCAATGGTGTGCACTAGATCTCGTGGCGTGTATTCATGAATGCCAAGGGAAGCCCCCCAAAATGTACCAAGAAAATAAGAAAAATAAACTATAAAATAATGTATCTTTCTTCTCTATGTGTTTCAAAATTTTCCTTAAATTCACATGAGGATGAATGTATCTCACCAGAGAAACCGTACAGGTGTGAACTTGGTGGTCCTCTGTAGCTCAGCTGGTAGAGCACGGCGCTTGTAACGCCAAGGTAGTGGGTTCGATCCCCGGGACCACCCATACACAAAAATGTATGCACGCATGACTGTAAGTCGCTTTGGATAAAAGCGTCTGCTAAATGGCATATTATTATTATTATATTATTAAAGCATCAGAGCGAGCGAAACAGCGCCCCTCTGTCTCTGTATGTGTAGGTCATCTATCTGATGCTGTCTGGTCAAAAAGAGTATGACATTGTTGCCGCACATAGCATTGAATGCAAGGGAAGCCAGCGATCATTTGGTCTCCCTTGATTAAAAAAAAGTATACAGTGCCGTAGGAAAGTATTCAGACCCCTTGACTTTTTCCACATTTTGTTAGGTTACAGCCTTATTCTAAAATTGATTAAATTATTTTCTCTATGCGTAGGGTGAGTCAACATGTTTTCTACTTGCACGCACGCACACACACACAGAGAAATCAGAACCATGGACAGCCACAGCATATTTAGCTTACGTTGATTGGACTAAATCGTTTTTGGTATTTTTTAGTTGTCACTGTATAAGACTAAGCAGAGGTGACTTGATGATGTTGAAATGTTGAAGTTGAAATGGTGCTGGAATAGTGGAGGCAGCTCCTGTTTTCTTTGCGACTTGCAGTAACTCTCCGTGGTTCTAAATCAATAGTTGTTTAGATGTCAGAAAATGTCTGAAACATTAACTTGCTTGACCATGCTGTAGGTAATTCAGAGCCCCACCTGTTTTGAGCTGCACCTGTTCAGCAAAAAAAAATATATACTGTATATATAGTTTTTTTTTTTTTCTTTTTTTTTTTTTTGTTGCCTGTTTTGCATGTTATTTTGGCATTAATTCGTGTCACATATCAGTTTGCAAACAATGCAAAAATATATATATATATTGAGTTAGTAAAAGTGCAGGAACTGCAGTCGACTGTGGTATTTTGGATGCAGTAGTTGGAGAATAGCTGCAGTGTACTGCACTCTAACTGCAGTGATACTGTATTGTGGACGCAGCATACTGCAGTTATACTGTATTGTGGACGCAGCATACTGCAGTTATACTGTATTGTGGACGCAGCATACTGCAGTTATACTGTATTGTGGACGCAGCATACTGCAGTTATACTGTATTGTGGACGGAGCATACTGCAGTGATACTGTATTGTGGACGCAGCATACTGCAGTGATACTGTATTGTGGACGCAGCATACTGCAGTGATACTGTATTGTGGACGCAGCATACTGCAGTTATACTGTATTGTGGACGCAGCATACTGCAGTGATACTGTATTGTGGACGCAGCATACTGCAGTGATACTGTATTGTGGACGCAGCATACTGCAGTGATACTGTATTGTGGACGCAGCATACTGCAGTGATACTGTATTGTGGACGCAGCATACTGCAGTTATACTGTATTGTGGACGCAGCATACTGCAGTGATACTGTATTGTGGACGCAGCATACTGCAGTTATACTGTATTGTGGACGCAGCATACTGCAGTTATACTGTATTGTGGACGCAGCATACTGCAGTTATACTGTATTGTGGACGCAGCATACTGCAGTTATACTGTATTGTGGACGCAGCATACTGCAGTGATACTGTATTGTGGACGCAGCATACTGCAGTGATACTGTATTGTGGACGCAGCATACTGCAGTGATACTGTATTGTGGACGCAGCATACTGCAGTGATACTGTATTGTGGACGCAGCATACTGCAGTGATACTGTATTGTGAAATTAGGTTTTTACACTGCATTAACAATTGTTCTGTAAAGCAAACTAATTGAACTTTTTGTTAATAAAATACTTTTTCCTTCTGACAGATCCCTATGTACGTTTTTTTATCCCGGTGCTGAGTTAACGTGAGTTAGTATGTAGCGGCTAATTGTATAGCTAATAGGCTGTGTGTTTGTAGATGGCCTGAGGTGAATGAACCAACAGCAGCCAAGGTGATAATGGCTGGGGGCATTTTGACTGGTTTTGCTGTTCTCCCAATAGCATTTTAGAGTTTTTAAATTGTATAGAAATGCACTAAATAACCTTAAACTGAAAACGTTTTGTTGTGAAGGTGTAGAGCGAGTGACAGGACAGTAGTTTAGGGCAAGGTTCCACTAAGGGTTAGGGTTAGGGTTAGGGTTAGGGGTTAGGGTTAGGGTTAGGGAGCAGCCAGATACAGGGTTAGGGTTAGGGTTAGGGTTAGGGGTTAGGGGTTAGGGTTAGGGTTAGGGTTAGGGAGCAGCCAGATACAGGGTTAGGGTTAGGGGTTAGGGGTTAGGGGTTAGGGTTAGGGTTAGGGTTAGGGTTAGGGGTTAGGGGTTAGGGTTAGGGAGCAGCCAGATACAGGGTTAGGGTTTAGGGTTAGGGTTAGGGGTTAGGGTTAGGGTTAGGGTTGGGGTTAGGGGTTAGGGTTAGGGTTAGGGTTAGGGTTGGGGTTAGGGGTTAGGGGTTAGGGGTTAGGGGTTAGGGTTAGGGAGCAGCCAGATACAGGGTTAGGGTTAGGGAGCAGCCAGATACAGGGTTAGGGTTAGGGAGCAGCCAGATACAGTCCTCCTCATCAGATGGTTCCACTAAGGGTTAGGGTTAGGGAGCAGCCAGATACAGTCCTCCTCATCAGATGGTTCCACTAAGGGTTAGGGTTAGGGAGCAGCCAGATACAGTCCTCCTCATCAGATGGTTCCACTAAGGGTTAGGGTTAGGGAGCAGCCAGATACAGTCCTCCTCATCAGATGGTTCCACTAAGGGTTAGGGTTAGGGAGCAGCCAGATACAGTCCTCCTCATCCGATGGTTCCACTAAGGGTTAGGGTTAGGGAGCAGCCAGATACAGTCCTCCTCATCCGATGGTTCCACTAAGGGTTAGGGTTAGGGAGCAGCCAGATACAGTCCTCCTCATCAGATGGTTCCACTAAGGGTTAGGGTTAGGGAGCAGCCAGATACAGTCCTCCTCATCAGATGGTTCCACTAAGGGTTAGGGTTAGGGAGCAGCCAGATACAGTCCTCCTCATCAGATGGTTCCACTAAGGGTTAGGGTTAGGGAGCAGCCAGATACAGTCCTCCTCATCAGATGGTTCCACTAAGGGTTAGGGTTAGGGAGCAGCCAGATACAGTCCTCCTCATCAGATGTCCTCTTGTGCCCACTAAGGGCAGAGCAGCAGGAGCAGCCAGATACAGTCCTCCTCATCAGATATCCTCTTGTGCCCACTAAGGGCAGAGCAGCAGGAGCAGCCAGATACAGTCCTCCTCATCAGATGTCCTCTTGTGCCCACTAAGGGCAGAGCAAAAGGAGCAGCCAGATACAGTCCTCCTCATCAGATATCCTCTTGTGCCCACTAAGGGCAGAGCAGCAGGAGCAGCCAGATACAGTCCTCCTCATCAAATGTCTTCTTGTGCCCACTAAGGGCAGAGCAGCAGGAGCAGCCAGATACAGTCCTCCTCATCAGATGTCCTCTTGTGCCCACTAAGAGCAGAGCAGCAGGAGCAGCCAGATACAGTCCTCCACATCAGATGTCCTCTTGTGCCCACTAAGGGCAGAGCAGCAAAAGCAGCCAGATACAGTCCTCCTCATCAGATGTCCTCTTGTGCCCACTAAGGGCAGAGCAGCCAGATACAGTCCTCCTCATCAGATGTCCTCTTGTGCCCACTGAGGGCAGAGCAGCAGGAGCAGCCAGATACAGTCCTCCTCATCAGATGTCCTCTTGTGCCCACTAAGGGCAGAGCAAAAGGAGCAGCCAGATACAGTCCTCCTCATCAGATATCCTCTTGTGCCCACTAAGGGCAGAGCAGCAGGAGCAGCCAGATACAGTTCTCCTCATCAAATGTCTTCTTGTGCCCACTAAGGGCAGAGCAGCAGGAGCAGCCAGATACAGTCCTCCTCATCAGATGTCCTCTTGTGCCCACTAAGAGCAGAGCAGCAGGAGCAGCCAGATACAGTCCTCCACATCAGATGTCCTCTTGTGCCCACTAAGGGCAGAGCAGCAAAAGCAGCCAGATACAGTCCTCCTCATCAGATGTCCTCTTGTGCCCACTTAGGGCAGAGCAGCAGGAGCAGCCAGATACAGTCCTCCTCATCAGATGTCCTCTTGGTTCCACTAAGGGCAGAGCAGCAGGAGCAGCCAGATACAGTCCCCCTCATCAGATGTCCTCTTGTGCCCACTGAGGGCAGAGCAGCAGGAGCAGCCAGATACAGTCCTCCTCATCAAATGTCCTCTTGTGCACACTAAGGGCAGAGCAGCAGGAGCAGCCAGATACAGTCCTCCTCATCAGATGTCCTCTTGTGCCCACCGAGGGCAGAGCAGCAGGAGCAGCCAGATACAGTCCTCCTCATCAGATGTCCTCTTGTGCCCACCGAGGGCAGAGCAGCAGGAGCAGCCAGATACAGTCCTCCTCATCAGATGTCCTCTTGTGCCCACCGAGGGCAGAGCAGCAGGAGCAGCCAGATACAGTCCTCCTCATCAGATGTCGTCTTGTGCCCACCGAGGGCAGAGCAGCAGGAGCAGCCAGATACAGTCCTCCTCATCAGATGTCCTCTTGTGCCCACCAAGGGCAGAGCAGCAGGAGCAGCCACATACAGTCCTCCTCATCAGATGTCCTCTTGTGCCCACTAAGGGCAGAGCAGCAGGAGCAGCCAGATACAGTCCTCCTCATCAGATGTCCTCTTGTGCCCACTAAGGGCAGAGCAGCAGGAGCAGCCAGATACAGTCCTCCTCATCAGATGTCCTCTTGTGCCCACTAAGGGCAGAGCAGCAGGAGCAGCCAGATACAGTCCTCCTCATCAGATGTCCTCTTGTGCCCACTAAGGGCAGAGCAGCAGGAGCAGCCAGATACAGTCCTCCTCATCAGATGTCCTCTTGTGCCCACTAAGGGCAGAGCAGCAGGAGCAGCCAGATACAGTCCTCCTCATCAGATGTCCTCTTGTGCCCACTAAGGGCAGAGCAGCAGGAGCAGCCAGATACAGTCCTCCTCATCAGATGTCCTCTTGTGCCCACTAAGGGCAGAGCAGCAGGAGCAGCCAGATACAGTCCTCCTCATCAGATGTCCTCTTGTGCCCACTAAGGGCAGAGCAGCAGGAGCAGCCAGATACAGTCCTCCTCATCAGATGTCCTCTTGTGCCCACTAAGGGCAGAGCAGCAGGAGCAGCCAGATACAGTCCTCCTCATCAGATGTCCTCTTGTGCCCACTAAGGGCAGAGCAGCAGGAGCAGCCAGATACAGTCCTCCTCATCAGATGTCCTCTTGTGCCCACTAAGGGCAGAGCAGCAGGAGCAGCCAGATACAGTCCTCCTCATCAGATGTCCTCTTGTGCCCACTAAGGGCAGAGCAGCAGGAGCAGCCAGATACAGTCCTCCTCATCAGATGTCCTCTTGTGCCCACTAAGGGCAGAGCAGCAGGAGCAGCCAGATACAGTCCTCCTCATCAGATGTCCTCTTGTGCCCACTAAGGGCAGAGCAGCAGGAGCAGCCAGATACAGTCCTCCTCATCAGATGTCCTCTTGTGCCCACTAAGGGCAGAGCAGCAGGAGCAGCCAGATACAGTCCTCCTCATCAGATGTCCTCTTGTGCCCACTAAGGGCAGAGCAGCAGGAGCAGCCAGATACAGTCCTCCTCATCAGATGTCCTCTTGTGCCCACTAAGGGCAGAGCAGCAGGAGCAGCCAGATACAGTCCTCCTCATCAGATGTCCTCTTGTGCCCACTAAGGGCAGAGCAGCAGGAGCAGCCAGATACAGTCCTCCTCATCAGATGTCCTCTTGTGCCCACTAAGGGCAGAGCAGCAGGAGCAGCCAGATACAGTCCTCCTCATCAGATGTCCTCTTGTGCCCACTAAGGGCAGAGCAGCAGGAGCAACCAGATACAGTCCTCCTCATCAGATGTCCTCTTGTGCCCTAAAACAGCATTACTGATATGGCAATATCTTAATACAGACCAGATTATTGAAAATATGAGAAAATACAACAAAATACAATTGCGTGAAGAATGTATTTCACTGTTATGACTGCCTCACCTGGTGTTATTTCATACTGAATAAATAATGTACGGACAACCTTTACATTTCATAAATAAAGTATTAAACAAAGAAATACAAAACAGTAAATCATATGCATATTTAGCCGTATTTATAGTTTCTTTATTTCCATTTCTTGAAGACATTCAACTCTCTGACAGTCTCTGTTTAGGATGACAGCTGAAAGTGTGGGAAGAGTTGACCATCTCTTTAACCCCCTAGAGGCTAAGCCATGTCCAAACTGTTTAAAGGTGGTCATACAAAGGATCATTTAGCTATTTGATTTTTAAGACCTCTTAAGGTATCAAATAATATATTTAAAAATGATTTGATGAAACATTGAATTTGGCATTACTGCTATTAGCCCATAGAAATGCATTGATTAACAGATTCATACATGGTACAACATCGTCCCCCCACAAAAATCTGAAGGGAGTTTGTTCTGAAGTGCCTGTCCTATATCAGTGCCTGTCCTATATCAGTGCCTGTCCTATATCAGTGCCTGTCCTATATCAGTGCCTGTCCTATATCTGAGACATAAGAAAGATCAGGAAACTAATTAATTTTTTTGACCTGTATTTAACCCCTTATTTTAGGCACTAAACTACGTATTTCCATTTATACGGCGAAAGTATTCAGACCCCTTGACCTTTTCCACCTTTTTGTTACGTTACTCTAAAATGGCTTAAATCATTTATTTCCCTCATCAATCTACACACAATAACCCATTATGACAAAGCAAAAACAGGTTTTTTCCCTGCCGCTGAAGAACATCCCCACAGCATGATGCTGCCACCATCATGCTTCACCGTAGGGATGGTGCCAGATTTCCTTCAGACGTGATGCATGGCATTCAGGCCAAAGAGTTCAATCTTGGTTTCATCAGACCAGAGAATCTTGTTTCTCATGGTCTGAGTCTTTAGGTGCCTTTTGGCAAACTCCAAGCGGGCTATCGTTTGACTTTTGCTGAGGAGTGGCTTCCGTCTGGCCACTCTACCATAAAGGCCTGATTGGTGGAGTGCTGCAGAGATGGTTGTCCTTCTGAAGGTTCTCCCTATCTCCACAGAGGAATTCTGGAGCTCTGTCAGAGTGACCATCGGGTTCTTGGTCACCTCCCTCCCTATTGCTCAGTTTGGCCGGGCGGCCTGCTCTAAGAAGAATCTTGGTGGTGAATGATGGAGGCCACTGTGTTCTTGGGGACCTTCAATGCTGCAGAAATGTTTTGGTACCCTTCCCCAGATCTGTGCCTCGACACAATCCTGTCTCAGGGCACTACGGACAATTATTTTCTTTTATTTTTAATACATTTCCTAATATTTCTTAAAACCTGTTTTCGCTTTGTCATTATGGGGTATTGGGTAGGAAAAATTTTAATTTAATCAATTTTAGAATAAGGCTATAATGTAACAAAATGTGGAAAAAGTCAAGGGGTCTGAATACTTTCTGAAGGCCCTGTAGAGGTACGTACACCAACGGTGATATATATTAAAGTTGCTATATACATATACATGACCATTAAAAAAAATAAAGGTTTAAATACATAAACAGCAAGTATCCTTTCCATTTCATATCAATATCTCTTATAAACGATAAAAACCCAGACAACATAATGAAAAGAAGCTGCTGACAAATACAGCATTACACTGCCTCTGGACTGAGTCAGAGACAACCTGACGAATACAGCATTACACTGCCTCTGGACTGAGTCAGAGACAACCTGACAAATACAGCATTACACTGCCTCTGGACTGAGTCAGAGACAACCTGACAAATACAGTATTACACTGCCTCTGGACTGAGTCAGAGACAACCTGACAAATACAGTATTACACTGCCTCTGGACTGAGTCAGAGACAACCTGACAAATACAGCATTACACTGCCTCTGGACTGAGTCAGAGACAACCTGACAAATACAGCATTACACTGCCTCTGGACTGAGTCAGAGACAACCTGACAAATACAGCATTACACTGCCTCTGGACTGAGTCAGAGACAACCTGACAAATACAGCATTACACTGCCTCTGGACTGAGTCAGAGACAACCTGAGAAGTTGAGAGTCAACGTCTGTATCTGTGAACAGAAAAGAGATGATCCTTCGACCACTGACCCCTCGGGAGGTTGATGCAGTATGACTGTACAGCTGGACCCTGTAGTTTACCAATGACTGTACAGCTGGACCCTGTAGTTTACCAATAAAATGGTCTGACGGTGATGTGGACATACTCTGTATTCATATCCCGAAAGAAAGAAATGGTCTCGTTACAATACATTTTAATAGAAAGCTAGCAAAAATAGACAAGATCTTGCTACCGTGGAAAGGAAAATACTTGCCTATTTGTGGAAAAATCCCCTATTAACTTTTTTTGTCATATCCCAGTTTACCTATTTGCTTATGGCCTTGCCTACACCTAGCGACTTGTTTTTTAAATTACATGAGCAAAAAATATCCAATTTTATTTGGAACAGCAAGTCAGACAAAATTAAATGGGCCTATTTATATAATCAATATGAATTCGGAGGTTAGAAATGATTACATATGAAAGAATTAGACCTCTCACTAAAGGCTTCAGTCATACAAAAGTTATACTTAAACTACCGGTGAAAAGTTTTAGAACACCTACTCATCCAAGGGTTTTTCTTTATTTTTACTATTTTCTACATTGTAGAATAATAGTGAAGACAAAAACTACGAAATAACACATGGAATCATGTAGTAACCAAACAAGTGTTAAACAAAGAAAAATATATTTTACATTTGAGATTCTTCAAAGTAGCCACCCTTTGCCTTGATGACAGCTTTGCACACTCTTGGCATTCTCTCAACCAGCTTCACCTGGAATGCTTTTCAACAGTCTTGAAAGAGTTCCCACATATGCTGAGCGGTACGTTTGACTGTATATAGTATGTATAAGCTGGAGGTACAGGCCTAAGCGTTGTTGTTCAATAGTTTACTCCAATTAGGGAAGGGGTGGTGGGGTTGGAAAGTAATAAAGGAAAATATATATTTTTAAAAAGGATATATATGTATGTATATATGTATGTACAGTGGGGGAAAAAAGTATTTAGTCAGCCACCAATTGTGCAAGTTCTCCCACTTAAAAAGATGAGAGAGGCCTGTAATTTTCATCATAGGTACACGTCAACTATGACAGACAAACTGAGAGAAAAAAATCCAGAAAATCACATTGTAGGATTTTTAATGAATTTATTTGCAAATTATGGTGGAAAATAAGTATTTGGTCAATAACAAAAGTTTCTCAATACTTTGTTATATACCCTTTGTTGGCAATGACACAGGTCAAACGTTTTCTGTAAGTCTTCACAAGGTTTTCACACACTGTTGCTGGTATTTTGGCCCATTCCTCCATGCAGATCTCCTCCAGAGCAGTGATGTTTTGGGGTTCGGCTTAAAGTGGTCCTATGGACAGATTCTCCAATCTCTGCTGTGGAGCTTTGCAGCTCCTTCAGGGTTATCTTTGGTCTCTTTGTTGCCTCTGATTAATGCCCTCCTTGCCTGGTCCGTGAGTTTGGTGGGCGGCCCTCTCTTGGCAGGTTTGTTGTGGTGCCAAACTCTTTCCATTTTTTAATAATGGATGTAATGGTGCTCTGTGGGATGTTCAAAGTTTCAGATATTGTTTTATAACGCAACCCTGATCTGTACTTCTCCACAACTTTGTCCCTGACCTGTTTGGAGAGCTCCTTGGTCTTCATGGTGCCGCTTGCTTGGTGGTGCCCCTTGCTTAGTGGTGTTACAGACTCTGGGGCCTTTCAGAACAGGTGTATATATACTGAGATCATGTGACACTTAAAGTCCACCTGTGTGCAATCTAACTAATTATGTGACTTCTGAAGGTAATTGGTTGCACCAGATCTTATTTAGGGGCTTCATAGTGAAGGTGGTGAATACAGTGGGGAAAAAAAGTATTTAGTCAGCAACCAACTGTGCAAGTTCTCCCACTTAAAAAGATGAGAGAGGCCTGTAATTTTCATCATACGTACACGTCAACTATGACAGACAAAATGAGATTTTTTTTCCAGAAAATCACATTGTAGGATTTTTAATTAATTTATTTGCAAATTATGATGGAAAATAAGTATTTGGTCAATGACAAAAGTTTCTCAATACTTTGTTATATACCCTTTGTTGGCAATGACACAGGTCAAACGTTTTCTGTAAGTCTTCACAAGGTTTTCACACACTGTTGCTGGTATTTTGGCCCATTCCTCCATGCAGATCTCCTCTAGAGCAGTGATGTTTTGGGGCTGTCGCTGGACAACACAGACTTTCAACTCCCTCCAAAGATTTTCTATGGGGTTGAGATCTGGAGACTGGCTAGGCCACTCCAGGACCTTGAAATGCTTCTTACGAAGCCACTCCTTCGTTGCCCGGGCGGTGTGTTTGGGATCATTGTCATGCTGAAAGACCCAGCCACGTTTCATCTTCAATGACCTTGCTGATGGAAGGAGGTTTTCACTCAAAATCTCACGATACATGGCCCCATTCATTCTTTCCTTTACACGGATCAGTCGTCCTGGTCCCTTTGCAGAAAAACAGCCCCAAAGCATGATGTTTCCACCCCCATGCTTCACAGTAGGTATGGTGTTCTTTGGATGCAACTCAGCATTCTTTGTCCTCCAAACACGACGAGTTGAGTTTTTACCAAAAGGTTCCATTTTGGTTTCATCTGACCATATGACATTCTCCCAATCCTCTTCTGGATCATCCAAATGCACTCTAGCAAACTTCAGACGGGCCTGGACATGTACTGGCTTAAGCAGGGGGACACGTCTGGCACTGCAGGATTTGAGTCCCTGGCGGCGTAGTGTGTTACTGATGGTAGGCTTTGTTACTTTGGTCCCAGCTCTCTGCAGGTCAATCACTAGGTCCCCCCGTGTGGCTCTGGGATTTTTGCTCACCGTTCTTGTGATCATTTTGACCCCACGGGGTGAGATCTTGCGTGGAGCCCCAGATCGAGGGAGATTATCAGTGGTATTGTATGTCTTCCATTTCCTAATAATTGCTCCCACAGTTGATTTATTCAAACCAAGCTGCTTACCTATTGCAGATTCAGTCTTCCCAGCCTGGTGCAGGTCTACAATTTTGTTTCTGGTGTCCTTTGACAGCTCTTTGGTCTTGGCCATAGTGGAGTTTGGAGTGTGACTGTTTGAGGTTGTGGACAGGTGTCTTTTATACTGATAACAAGTTCAAACAGGTGCCATTAATACAGGTAACGAGTGGAGGACAGAGGAGCCTCTTAAAGAAGAAGTTACAGGTCTGTGAGAGCCAGAAATCTTGCTTGTTTGTAGGTGACCAAATACTTATTTTCCACCATAATTTGCAAATAAATTCATTAAAAATCCTACAAAGTGATTTTCTGGATATTTTTTTCTCAATTTGTCTGTCATAGTTGACGTATACCTATGATGAAAATTACAGGCCTCTCTCATCTTTTTAAGTGGGAGAACTTGCACAATTGGTGGCTGACTAAATACTTTTTTTCCCCACTGTACATATGCACGCACCACTTTTCCGTTATTGTTTAGGATTTTTTTAAACAAGTAATTTTTTTCATTTCACTTAACCAATTTGGACTATGTTGTGTTTGTCCATTACATGAAATCCAAATAAAAACCCATTTAAATTACAGGTTGTAATGCAACAAAATAGGAAAAACGCCAAGGGGGGTGAATACATTTGGAAGGCGCTGTACCCCCTTAAAAAAATTAATAAAATAAAAACAGCCCCCACAATCATTTTATCATCAATTTATCTCAGCCAATCATCAGTCATTTGTGAAAGTGCTTGCTGAATGTCCTTCCCTATAAGCGTGCTGAATGTCTGTTGTCAATTTGTTTAGTGTAAAATAGCATTGTATCTGGTCAAACACAATTATTTCCAAAAGTTTACTAAGGGTTGGTAACAGGCTGATTGGTCGGCTATTTGAGCCAGTAAAGGGGGCTTTACTATTCTTAGGTAGGGGAATGACTTTTGCTTCCCTCCAGGCCTGAGGGCACACACTTTCTAGTAGGCTTAAATTGAAGATATGGCAAAAAGGAGTGGCAATATCGTCCGCTATTATCCTCAGTAATTTTCCATCCAAGTTGTCAGACCCCGGTGGCTTGTCAATAATTACTTTACGGAATTCAAAATCCCAATGCTCGTCTTTCATCATTTGGTAAAATATACTTGGATGTGTAGTGTCAGCGTTTGTTGCTGGCATGTCATGCCTCTAACGTTGTCATCCTCATTATTCTCCATTCATTCAGGATAATCTGTAGTCATGGTAACATCCACATTCATGAACAAGTGTTTAGAAACATATTCTATTCTTATTTACAATTAAAGTGACTCCAAAATGACACAATACATTATTTACCATTCATTTCTATTGGGCACAAAAGTATCTGAAACACAACCAAAACAAACAGCAAATGCATCCAACAAGTTTGTAGAGTCACAAGCTTGATGTAATCATTGTGTGCTTGGAATATATATATATAAGTTAATTTGTTCCAATAATTTTGGTCCCCTAGAATGGGGGGACTACGTACAAAAAGTGGCGTAATTGCAAAACGGTTCCCCTGATATGGATGAAATACCCTGAAATGAAAGTCTGCACTTTAATCGCATAGTAATTGTATCATATCAAGTACAGAGCCAAAACAACAAAACATTTGTCAATATCCAAATACATTTGGAGCTCCCTGTAAATGAATGATATGTTCCCATCAGTATTGTGACATATTGAGTGTCTCGGTCTCATCTCGGCGGCGGATAGATTTTTACTCGGTCTTGGACAATGAGGACTCGTCATTTCTTCTATAGAACCCTGTGGAGTCTCAACATTCTATAGAACCCTGGTGGAGTCTCAACATTCTATAGAACCCTGTGGAGTCTCAACATTCTATAGAACCCTGTGGAGTCTCAACATTCTATAGAACCCTGTGGAGTCTCAACATTCTATAGAACCCTGTGGAGTCTCAACATTCTATAGAACCCTGTGGAGTCTCAACATTCTATAGAACCCTGGTGGAGTCTCAACATTCTATAGAACCCTGGTGGAGTCTCAACATTCTATAGAACCCTGGTGGAGTCTCAACATTCTATAGAACCCTGTGGAGTCTCAACATTCTATAGAACCCTGGTGGAGTCTCAACATTCTATAGAACCATGTGGAGTCTCAACATTCTATAGAACCCTGGAGTCTCAACATTCTATGGAACCCTGGTGGAGTCTCAACATTCTATAGAACCCTGTGGAGTCTCAACATTCTATAGAACCCTGTGGAGTCTCAACATTCTACAGAACCCTGGTGGAGTCTCAACATTCTATAGAACCATGTGGAGTCTCAACATTCTACAGAACCCTGGTGGAGTCTCAACATTCTATAGAACCATGTGGAGTCTCAACATTCTACAGAACCCTGGTGGAGTCTCAACATTCTATAGAACCATGTGGAGTCTCAACATTCTACAGAACCCTGGTGGAGTCTCAACATTCTACAGAACCATGTGGAGTCTCAACATTCTATAGAACCCTGTGGAGTCTCAACATTCTACAGAACCCTGGTGGAGTCTCAACATTCTATAGAACCATGTGGAGTCTCAACATTCTATAGAACCCTGGTGGAGTCTCAACATTCTATAGAACCCTGTGGAGTCTCAACATTCTATAGAACCCTGGTGGAGTCTCAACATTCTATAGAACCCTGGTGGAGTCTCAACATTCTATAGAACCCTGGTGGAGTCTCAACATTCTATAGAACCCTGGTGGAGTCTCAACATGCTATAGAACCCTGTGGAGTCTCAACATTCTATAGAACCCTGTGGAGTCTCAACATTCTACAGAACCCTGGTGGAGTCTCAACATTCTATAGAACCCTGTGGAGTCTCAACATTCTATAGAACCCTGGTGGAGTCTCAACATTCTATAGAACCCTGTGGAGTCTCAACATTCTATAGAACCCTGTGGAGTCTCAACATTCTACAGAACCCTGGTGGAGTCTCAACATTCTACAGAACCCTGTGGAGTCTCAACATTCTTTAGAACCCTGGTGGAGTCTCAACATTCTACAGAACCCTGGTGGAGTCTCAACATTCTATAGAACCCTGTGGAGTCTCAACATTCTATAGAACCCTGGTGGAGTCTCAACATTCTATACAACCCTGGTGGAGTCTCAACATTCTATAGAACCCTGTGGAGTCTCAACATTCTATAGAACCCTGGTGGAGTCTCAACATTCTATAGAACCCTGTGGAGTCTCAACATTCTATAGAACCCTGTGGAGTCTCAACATTCTATAGAACCCTGGTGGAGTCTCAACATTCTATAGAACCCTGTGGAGTCTCAACATTCTATAGAACCCTGTGGAGTCTCAACATTCTATAGAACCCTGGTGGAGTCTCAACATTCTATAGAACCCTGTGGAGTCTCAACATTCTATAGAACCCTGGTGGAGTCTCAACATTCTATAGAACCCTGGTGGAGTCTCAACATTCTATAGAACCCTGTGGAGTCTCAACATTCTATAGAACCCTGGTGGAGTCTCAACATTCTATAGAACCCTGTGGAGTCTCAACATTCTATAGAACCCTGTAGTCTCAACATTCTATAGAACCCTGGTGGAGTCTCAACATTCTATAGAACCCTGTGGAGTCTCAACATTCTATAGAACCCTGGTGGAGTCTCAACATTCTATAGAACCCTGGTGGAGTCTCAACATTCTATAGAACCCTGTGGAGTCTCAACATTCTATAGAACCCTGTGGAGTCTCAACATTCTATAGAACCCTGTGGAGTCTCAACATTCTATAGAACCCTGTGGAGTCTCAACATTCTATAGAACCCTGTGGAGTCTCAACATTCTATACAACCCTGGTGGAGTCTCAACATTCTATAGAACCCTGGTGGAGTCTCAACATTCTATAGAACCCTGTGGAGTCTCAACATTCTATAGAACCCTGTGGAGTCTCAACATTCTATAGAACCCTGGTGGAGTCTCAACATTCTATAGAACCCTGTGGAGTCTCAACATTCTATAGAACCCTGTGGAGTCTCAACATTCTATAGGACCCTGGTGGAGTCTCAACATTCTATAGGACCCTGTGGAGTCTCAACATTCTACAGAACCCTGTTGAGTCTCAACATTCTATAGGACCCTGTGGAGTCTCAACATTCTATAGAACCCTGTGGAGTCTCAACACTCTACAGAACCCTGGTGGAGTCTCAACACTCTACAGAACCCTGGTGGAGTCTCAACACTCTACAGAACCCTGGTGGAGTCTCAACACTCTACAGAACCCTGGTGGAGTCTCAACATTCTATACAACCCTGGTGGAGTCTCAACATTCTATAGAACCCTGTGGAGTCTCAACATTCTATAGAACCCTGTGGAGTCTCAACATTCTATAGAACCCTGTGGAGTCTCAACATTCTATAGAACCCTGTGGAGTCTCAACATTCTATAGAACCCTGGTGGAGTCTCAACATTCTATAGAACCCTGGTGGAGTCTCAACATTCTACAGAACCCTGGTGGAGTCTCAACATTCTATAGAACCCTGTGGAGTCTCAACATTCTATAGAACCCTGGTGGAGTCTCAACATTCTATAGAACCCTGTGGAGTCTCAACATTCTATAGAACCCTGGTGGAGTCTCAACATTCTATAGAACCCTGTGGAGTCTCAACATTCTATAGAACCCTGGTGGAGTCTCAACATTCTATAGAACCCTGGTGGAGTCTCAACATTCTATAGAACCCTGTGGAGTCTCAACATTCTATAGAACCCTGTGGAGTCTCAACATTCTATAGAACCCTGGTGGAGTCTCAACATTCTATAGAACCCTGTGGAGTCTCAACATTCTATAGAACCCTGGTGGAGTCTCAACATTCTATAGAACCCTGTGGAGTCTCAACATTCTATAGAACCCTGGTGGAGTCTCAACATTCTATAGAACCCTGTGGAGTCTCAACATTCTATAGAACCCTGTGGAGTCTCAACATTCTATAGAACCCTGGTGGAGTCTCAACATTCTATAGAACCCTGGTGGTGTCTCAACATTCTATAGAACCCTGTGGAGTCTCAACATTCTATAGAACCCTGGTGGAGTCTCAACATTCTATAGAACCCTGGTGGAGTCTCAACATTCTATAGAACCCTGTGGAGTCTCAACATTCTATAGAACCCTGGTGGAGTCTCAACATTCTATAGAACCCTGGTGGAGTCTCAACATTCTATAGAACCCTGTGGAGTCTCAACATTCTATAGAACCCTGGTGGAGTCTCAACATTCTATAGAACCCTGTGGAGTCTCAACATTCTATAGAACCCTGGTGGAGTCTCAACATTCTATAGAACCCTGTGGAGTCTCAACATTCTATAGAACCCTGGTGGAGTCTCAACATTCTATAGAACCCTGTGGAGTCTCAACATTCTATAGAACCCTGTGGAGTCTCAACATTCTATAGAACCCTGTGGAGTCTCAACATTCTATAGAACCCTGGTGGTGTCTCAACATTCTATAGAACCCTGTGGAGTCTCAACATTCTATAGAACCCTGTGGAGTCTCAACATTCTATAGAACCCTGTGGAGTCTCAACATTCTATAGAACCCTGGTGGAGTCTCAACATTCTATAGAACCCTGTGGAGTCTCAACATTCTATAGAACCCTGGTGGAGTCTCAACATTCTATAGAACCCTGTGGAGTCTCAACATTCTATAGAACCCTGTGGAGTCTCAACATTCTATAGAACCCTGTGGAGTCTCAACATTCTATAGAACCCTGTGGAGTCTCAACATTCTATAGAACCCTGTGGAGTCTCAACATTCTATAGAACTAATGTGACTAACCTTCTCAGTCCTCAGGATTGGAGTGGGGGGCAATACCCCTACCAGTACTACATATTGACAACAGGTTTACCCCTACCAGTACTACATATTTACAACAAGTTAACAAAATATGTTTAGGATGCAATTCGGCCTAAGTGAGATTCTTCAAACACTTTTTGTCATCCAGTGCCATGTAAAAATCCATAGAAATGATCAAAATAGATTTTCCTCCACAAAGACAAAAAGCACTTGACTCATTCTTGTCCACCAGTCCAGAGGCTATGCATGTCCTCCTATGAGGTTCAGTTCTTCATGTCCACCAGTCCAGAGGCTATGCATGTCTTCCTAAGAGGCTCAGGACTGGAAGACCCACATCCATCCTCTATCTTCTGGAGATGATGACTGAAGGGAGAGGAAGAGGAGGAGGCACCATGATGTCATTGTTGCAGCTGAAATGTCCGAACACACTGACTGGAACAGCAGTAGGCCACGAAACTCACAGTGGTTCTGGAGAGAGAGAGAGAGAGAGAGAGAGAGAGAGGAAAGAGCAGAGAGAGAGAGGGAGAGCAGAGAGAAAGGAAGAGAGAGAGAGAGAAAGCGGAAGAGAGAGAGAGAAAAAGCGCGAGAGAGAGAGAGAGAGAGAGAGAGACGGAGAGGGAGAGGGAGGAAAGAGCAGAGAGAGAGAGAGAGAGAGAGAGAGAGAGAGAGAGAGAGAGAGAGAGACGGAGAGGGAGAGGGAGGAAAGAGCAGAGAGAGAGAGAGAGAGAGAGAGAGAGAGAGAGAGAGAGAGGCAGAGAGAGAGAGAGGCAGAGAGGGAGAGTGAGGAGAGAGAGAGAGAGAGAGAGAGAGAGAGGCAGAGAGAGAGAGAGAGGCAGAGAGAGAGAGAGGCAGAGAGGGAGAGTGAGGAGAGAGCAGAGAGAGCAGGGAGAGAGATATAGAATTATAGAATTATTGTAAAATTAACTCTGTCCATAAGGTGTAGATTCTAAGTATAGACCGGAAGTAGAGGCCTGGGCGTTGTTGTTCACTAATTTACTCCAAGTAGGGAAAGGATGGTGGGGTTGAAAAGTAATAAAGGGGAGTATATATATAAAAAAACATGGGGGATTGGAAGTGATGCAGACAATTACATTGATAGAAGATACAATCTATCTGCAATATTAAGCTGATCCATCCCCCCGGAAAAAAAAAAAAAAAAAAAAAAAAAAAAGGGAGAGAGAGAGAGAGCGCGCGAGAGGGAGAGAGAGCGAGAGGGAGGAAAGAGCAGAGAGAGAGAGAGGGGGGAGAGGGAGAGAGGGAGAGAGAGAGAGAGAGAGTGAGGAGAGCGGGAGAGTGAGGAGAGAGCAGAGAGAGAGCAGAGAGAGCAGGGAGAGAGAGGGAGAGCAGAGAGAGAAAGCGAGAGAGCGAGAGAGAGAGAGAGGACGGAGAGAGGGAGAGGAGAGAGAGGGAGAGGGAGGAAAGAGCAGAGAGAGAGAGAGGGGGGAGAGGGAGAGAGGGAGAGAGAGAGAGAGAGTGAGGAGAGAGAGAGTGAGGAGAGAGAGAGAGAGGGGGAGAGCGAGAGAGAGAGAGGGAGAGGGAGAAAAGAGCAGAGAGAGGGAGAAAAGAGCAGAGAGAGAGAGAGCGCGAGAGGGAGAGCAGAGAAATCAGAGAGAATTAACAAAAAAACAGAGCAAACTAGAATGCTATTTGGCCCTAAACAGAGAGTACACAGTGGCAGAATACCTGACCACTGTGACTGACCCAAACTTAAGGAAAGCTTTGACTCAGTGAGCATAGCCTTGCTATTGAGAAAGGCCGCCGTAGGCAGACCTGGCTCTCAAGAGAAGACAGGCTATGTGCACACTGCCCACAAAATGAGGTGGAAACTGAGCTGCACTTCCTAATCTCCTGCCAAATGTATGACACATATTTCCCTCAGATTACAGCGATCCACAAAGAATTTGAAAACAAACCCAATTTTGATAAACTCCCTTATCTACTGGGTGAAAAACCACAGAGTGCCATCACAGCTGCAATATTTGTGACCTGTTGCCACAAGAAAAGGGCAACCAGTGAAGAACAAACACCATTGTAAATACAACCCATATTTATGTTTATTTATTTTCCCTTTTGTACTTTAACTATTTGCACATTGTTACAACACTGTATATATACACATAATGACATTTGAAATGTCTTTATTCTTTTGAAACTTCTGAGTGTAATGTTTACTGTTAATATTTATTTCACTTTTGTTTACTATCTACTTCACTTGCTTTGGCAATGTTAACACACGTTTCCCATGCCAATAAAGCCCCTTGAATTGAATTGAGAGGGAGAGCAGAGAGAGAGAGAGAGAGAGAGAGAGAGGCTATTAGAGGGAGTAAAGCAGTGAGAAAGTTGCACATCCTGTGAGACCTTCAGGGTTAGGGTCAGGGGTTATGGGTGGTTGGGGTCAGGGGTGGTAAGGGTCAGGGGTTATGGGTGGTTAGGGTCAGGGGTTATGGGTGGTTGGGGACAGGGGTTATGGGTGGTTGGGGTCAGGGGTTATGGGTGGTTAGGGTCAGGGGTTATGGGTGGTTGGGGTCAGGGGTTGGTGGTTAGGGTCAGGCGTTATGGGTGGTTAGGGTCAGGGGTTATGGGTGGTTAGGGTCAGGGGTTATGGGTGGTTAGGGTCAGGGGTTATGGGTGGTTAGGGTCAGGGGTTATGGGTGGTTAGGGTCAGGGGTTATGGGTGGTTGGGGACAGGGGTTATGGGTGGCTGGGAACAGGGGTTATGGGTGGCTGGGAACAGGGGTGGTTAGGGTCAGGGGTTATGGGTGGTTAGGGTCAGGGGTTATGGGTGGTTGGGGTCAGGGGTTATGGGTGGTTAGGGTCAGGGGTTATGGGTGGTTGGGTTCAGGGGTTATGGGTGGTTGGGGACAGGGGTTATGGGTGGTTGGGGTCAGGGGTTATGGGTGGTTAGGGTCAGGGGTTATGGGTGGTTAGGGTCAGGGGTGGTTAGGGTCAGGGGTTATGGGTGGTTGGGTTCAGGGGTTATGGGTGGTTAGGGTCAGGGTTTATGGGTGGTTAGGGTCAGGGTTTATGGGTGGTTAGGGTCAGGGGTTATGGGTGGCTAGGGTCAGGGGTTATGGGTGGTTAGGGTCAGGGGTTATGGGTGGTTAGGGTCAGGGGTTATGGGGGGTTGGGTTCAGGGGTTATGGGTGGTTAGGGTCAGGGGTTATGGGGGGTTGGGTTCAGGGGTTATGGGTGGTTGGGGACAGGGGTTATGGGTGGTTAGGGTCAGGGGTGGTTAGGATTATGGGTGGTTATGGTCAGCAGTTATGGGTCAGGGTGAGTTACCTGCGGTGTACCCCAGCCAGGGCGGTCTCTCTGAGGGGGAACAGTTTGGGGTAGATGATGGTAAACATTGGCTGACTGCAGCGGTGACAATGTCCCAGGGGGCATTGCAGCAGGTCCAGAAGGCTTCTGGGTAACAGGAAGGGCGACAGCAGATTCAGCTCTGAGAGACAGACAGGGAGAGAGAGAGAGAGATAGAGGAATTTTTCAAAGAGGAAGGAAGAGAGGAGGAATCTATTTATTGAGGTTCCTTTATTTAACCAGGAAGGTTAGGGAGGACATCTTCTCTTTTCCAATAACCACCTGGAGAGGGAGTTTTAAAATGACCAAGGGTTACACCCTTCTGGACACGTCTGTCTCATAGCATGCAAGGTGCTAAACCATCCAGTCATTGCCTTAAATTAGAAAGAAGAATGACTGTCATTGTTGTAGTTAGTCAGACCACAGCACTAGCAGGATGCCTGGGGTTAGTGTGGTGTTGCAGTGATGTGAAAGAATGCCGCCGTTTTACAGGCCTGACCAATTGTGCTATTTTGTGTGTTTTCTTTGCACTGATCCTAACAAAAACATTTTTTTCATTATGTTTCAGCCATCGTTTCATATGACCAAAAAGAGCTTCTGGACATCAAAACAGCAATTACTAACCTCGATTTGGATGAGGACCTCCATTAAAAAAATATATATATATATATTTTTTTTACCCTCTTTTTCTCCCCAATTTCGTGGTATCCAATTGGTAGTTACAGTCTCGTCCCATCGCTACAACTCCCGTACGGACACGGGAGAGGCGAAGGTTGAGAGTCGTGCGTCCTCCGAAACACAACCCAACCTAGCCGCACTGCTTCTTGACACAGTGCCTGCTCAACCTGGAAGCCAGCCGCACCAATGTACCGGAGGAAACACCGTACACCTGGCGACTGAGTCAGCGTGCACTGCGCTCAGCCGCTAGTGTGCGATGGGACAAGGACATCGCTGCCGGCCAAACCCTACCCTACCCTGGACGGCGCTGGGCCAATTGTGCGCCGCCCCATGGATCTCCCGGTCACGGCCGGGAGATCCTGGAATCAAACCAGGTTCTCTAGTGGCACAGCTAGCACTGCGATGTAGTGCCTTAGACCACTGCGCCACTCGGGAGGCCCCTAGGAGGACTTCCATTTCAATGAGTCGGAGGCCAAGGACATAATGCTCATCCCAGACCAGGCCCAAATCCCCGTCCACTCGGGAGGCCCCTAGGAGGACTTCCATTTCAACGAGTCGGAGGCCAAGGACATAATGCTCATCCCAGACCAGGCCCAAATCCCCGTCCACTCGGGAGGCCCCTAGGAGGACTTCCATTTCAACGAGTCGGAGGCCAAGGACATAATGCTCATCCCAGACCAGGCCCAAAGGAGGCCAAGGACATAATGCTCATCCCAGACCAGGCCCAAAGGAGGCCAAGGACATAATGCTCATCCCAGACCAGGCCCAAAGGAGGCCAAGGACATAATGCTCATCCCAGACCAGGCCCAAAGGAGGCCAAGGACATAATGCTCATCCCAGACCAGGCCCAAAGCCCCGTCAGGAGGAGGCGGCGGCGCTATAGAGGTTGACGTGGGGGATATCTAACGAGACTGGGACGGCGAGTGGATACGTCACCATTACCCTCTCTTACAATCACTGGAGAATAAACTGGATGAGCTCTGTTCGAGACTATCCTATCAACGTGATCTTAAGAACTGTAAAATCCTATGTTTCTCAGAGTCCTGGCTGAACAAGGACATGTTAAATATAGAAATCTAGCTGGGTTTGCTATACATCGCCAGGACAGAACCGCTGCGTCAGGGAAGATCGGGGGGGGGGGGGGGCTCTTTGTCAACAACAGTTGGTGCGCGATTTGTAATATTAAGGAAGTCTCAAGGTTCTGCTCGCCTGAGTTAGAATACCTCATGATCTACACTACCTACACTATCTACCAAGAGAGTTTTTTGTTTTTCATCTATATGTTTCTGAGCTGTTTATTTCCCACCACAAACCGATGCTGGCACTAAGACCACACTCAGCGAGCTGTATAAGGCCATAAGCAAACAAGAAAATGCTCATCCAGAAGCGGCGCTCCTAGTGGCTGGTGATTTTAATCCAGGCAAACTGAAATCCGTTTTACCTCATTTCTACCAGCATGTCTCCTGGGCAACTAGAGGTGAAAAAACTCTAGACCACCTTTACTCTACATACAGACGGGTACAAAGCTCTCTTTCGGACTCCATTTGGCAAATCTGACCATAATTCCATCCTCCTGATTCCTGCTTACAAGTTAAAACTAAAGCAGGAAGTACCAGTGACTCGGTCAATACGGAAGTGTCCGATGAAGTGGATGCTAAGCTACAGGACTGTTTCACTAGTACAGACTGGAATATATTCCGTGATTCATTCGATGGCATTGAGGAGTTTACCAAATCAGTCACCGGCTTCATTAATAAGTGCATCAACGGCGTAGTCCCCACAGTGACCGTACGTACATATCCTAACCAGAAGCCATGGATTACAGGTAACATCCGCACTGAGCTAAAGGGTAGAGCTGCTGCTTTCAAGGAGCGGGACACTAATCTGGACGGTTATAAGAAATCCCGCTATGCCCTCCGACGAACCATCAAACAGGCAAAGTGTCAATACAGGGCTAAGATCGAATCCTACTACACCGGCACTGACGCTCGTTGGATGTGACGGGGCTTGCAAACTATCATGGATTTCAATGGGAAACCCAGCCACGAGCTACCCAGTGACACAAACCTACCAGACGAGCTAAATGCCTTCTCTGCTCGCTTCGAGGCAACACTGATCACGCTCTCCGTATCCGATGTGAGTTAGACCTTTAAACAGGTCTACATTCCCAAGGCCGCAGGGCGAGACGGATTACCAGGACGTGTACTCTGAGCATGCGCTGACCAGCTGGCAAGTGTCTTCACTGACACTTCCAACCTCTCCCTGACCCAGTCTGTAATACCCACGTTTCAAGTAGACCACCATAGTTATTATGTCCGTGACATAGTGAAAGGACAATCCAATACCAAGGAGGCAGAAGGTAAGTTTAGACTATTATTCAACGGTGCAGGCAATAAACATGAACGCCATGTCGGCATGACTGTGTACCTTTCCACCTATGGGGTGAACACGCTATATATGGGAGTGCTGTGCGTGCTCCTTAACGTGCCCACCACCACTATCCCCAATACACAACACTCCCCAAGGTAACCTGTATAAATGACTATCACCCCGTAGCACTCACATCTGTAGCCATGAAATACTTTGAAAGGCTGGTCATGGCTCACATCAACACCATCCCAGACACCCTAGACCCACTCCAATTTGCATACTGCCCCAACAGATCCACAGATGACGCAATCTCTATTGCACTCCACACTGCCCTTTCCCACCGGGACAAAAGGAACACCTATGTGAGAATGCTGTTCATTGACTACAGCTCAGCGTTCAACACCACAGTGCCCTCCAAGCTCATCACTAAGCTCAGGATCCTGGGACTAAACACCTCCCTCTGCAACTGGATCCTGGACTTCCTGACGGGTCGGCCCCAGGTGGTAAGGGTAGGCAACAACACATCTGCCATGCTGATCCTCAACACGGGGGCTCCTCAGGGGTGCGTGGTCAGTCTCCTCCTGTACTCCCTGTTCACCCATGACTGTGTGGCTGCACACGACTTCAACGCCATCATTAAGTTTGCTGACGACACAACGGTGGTAGGCCTGATCACCGACAACGATGAGACAGCCTATAGGGAGGAGGTCAGAGAACTGGCAGTGTGTTGCCAGGACAACAACCTCTCCCTCAACGATGAGACAGCCTATAGGGAGGAGGTCAGAGACCTGGCAGTGTGGTGCCAGGACAACAACCTCTCCCTCAACGTCAGCAAGACAAAGGAGATGATGGTGGACTACAGGAAAGGGAGGGTCGAGCACGCCCCCATTCACATCGAAGGAGCTGTAGTGGAGATGGTAGAGCGCTTCATGTTCCTCGGTGTCCACATCACTAAGGACCTATCATGGTCCAAACACACCAAGACAGTCGTGAAGAGGGTCCACATCACTAAGGACCTATCATGGTCCAAACACACCAACACAGTCGTGAAGAGGGCACAACAACGCCTCTTCCCCCTCAGGAGGTTAAAAGGATTGGGCATGGGCCCTCTGATCCTCAAAAAGTTATACAGCTGCATCATTGAGAGCATCCTGACTGGTTGCATCACTGCTTGGTATGGCAACTGCTCTGCCTCCGACCGCAAGGCACTACAGAGGGTACTGCGTACGGCCCAGTACATCACTGGGGCCGATCTCCCTGTCATCCAGGACCTCTATACCAGGCGGTGACAGAGGAAGGCCCTAAAGATTGTCAAAGACTCCAGCCACCCAAGTCACAGTCAGTTCTCTCTGCTACCCCACGGCAGGCGGTACCAGAGAGCCAAGTCTGGGACTACCCCAAAGCCATAAGACTGCTAAACAGTTCATTAAACGGCTACCTGGACTTTCTGCTTTTCACCCCCTACCTACATGCACATAGTACTTCAATAAATCACCTAACCAAACCTACATGTACATAATACCTCAATCAATCAATCACCTAACCAAACCTACATGTACATAGTACTTCAATCAATCACCTAACCAAACCTACATGTACATAGTACTTCAATCAATCACCTAACCAAACCTACATAATACCTCAATCAATCACCTAACCAAACCTACATGTACATAGTACTTCAATCAATCACCTAACCAAACCTACATGTACATAGTACTTCAATCAATCACCTAACCAAACCTACATAATACCTCAACCAATCACCTAACCAAACCTACAGTGAGGGAAAAAAGTATTTGATCCCCTGCTGATTTTGTACGTTTGCCCACTGACAAAGACATGATCAGTCTATAATTTTAATGGTAGGTTTATTTGAACAGTGAGAGACAGAATTACAACCAAAAAATCCTGAAAAACGCAAAAATGTAATAAATTGATTTGCATTTTAATGAGGGAAATAAGTATTTGACCCCTCTGCAAAACACGACTTAGTACTTGGTTGCAAAACTCTTGTTGGCAATCACAGAGGTCAGATGTTTCTTGTAGTTGGCCACCAGGTTTGCACACATCTCAGGAGGGATTTTGTCCCACTCCTCTTTGCAGATCTTATCCAAGTCATTAAGGTTTCGAGGCTGACGATTGGCAACTCGATCCTTCAGCTCCCTCCACAGATTTTCTATGGGATTAAGGTCTGGAGACTGGCTAGGCCACTCCAGGACCTTAATGTGCTTCCTCTTGAGCCACTCCTTTGTTGCCTTGGCCGTGTGTTTTGGGTCATTGTCATGCTGGAATACCCATCCACGACCCATTTTCAATGCCCTGGCTGAGGGAAAGTGGTTCTCACCCAAGATTTGACGGTACATGGCCCCTGTCCATCGTCCCTTTGATGCGGTGAAGTTGTCCTGTCCCCTTAGCAGAAAAACACCCCCAAAGCATAATGATTCCATCTCCATGTTTGACGGTGGGGATGGTGTTCTTGGGGTCATAGGCAGCATTCCTCCTCCTCCAAACACGGCGAGTTGAGTTGATGCCAAAGAGCTCCATTTTGGTCTCATCTGACCACAACACTTTCACCCAGTTCTCCTCTGAATCATTCAGATGTTCATCGGCAAACTTCAGACGGGCGTGTATATGTGCTTTCTTGAGCAGGGGGACCTGCAGGATTTCAGTTCACGGCGTAGTGTGTTACCAATTGTTTTCTTGGTGACTATGGTCCCAGCTGCCTTAAGATCATTGACAAGATCCTCCCGTGTAGTTCTGGGCTGATTCCTCACCGTTCTCATGATCATTGCAACTCCACGAGGTGAGATCTTGCATGGAGCCCCAGGCCGAGGGAGATTGACAGTTATTTTGTGTTTCTTCCAATTGCGAATAATCGCACCAACTGTTGTCACCTTCTCACCAAGTTGCTTGGCGATGGTTTTGTAGCCCATTCCAGACTTGTGTAGGTCTACAATCTTGTCCCTGACATCCTTGGAGAGCTCTTTGGTCTTGGCCATGGTGGAGAGTTTGGAATCTGATTGATTGATTGCTTCTGTGGACAGGTGTCTTTTATACAGGTAACAAGCTAAGATTAGGAGCACTCCCTTTAAGAGTGTGCTCCTAATCTCAGCTCGTTACCTGTATAAAAGACACCTGGGAGCCAGAAATCTTTCTGATTGAGAGGGGGTCAAATACTTATTTGTATACTAATCAATTTATAAAAAAATTTACATGAGTTTTTCTGGATTATTTTGTTGTTATTCTGTCTCTCACTGTTCAAATAAACCTACCATTAAAATTATAGACTGATCATGTCTTTGTCAGTGGGCAAACGTACAAAATCAGCAGGGGATCAAATACTTTTTTCCCCTCACTGTACATGTACATAATACCGTTTCATATGACCAAAAAGAGCTTCTGGACATCAAAACAGCAATTACTAACCTCGTAATACATAATACCTCAATCAATCACCTTACCTAGAGCCTGTATAGAGCCTGTATAGAGCCTGTATAGAGCCTGTATATAGCCTGTATCTAGCTGTATAGAGCCGTATAGAGCCTGTATAGAGCCTGTATAGAGCCTGTATATAGCCTGTATATAGCCTGTATAGAGCCTGTACAGAGCCTGTACAGAGCCTGTATATAACCTGTATAGAGCCTGTATATAGCCTGTATAGAGCCTGTATAGAGCCTGTATAGAGCCTGTATAGAGCCTGTATAGAGCCTGTATAGAGCCTGTACAGAGCCTGTACAGAGCCTGTACATAGCCTGTATAGAGCCTGTATAGAGCCTGTATATAACCTGTATAGAGCCTGTATAGAGCCTGTATATAACCTGTATAGAGCCTGTATAGAGCCTGTATAGAGCCTGTATAGAGCCTGTATAGAGCCTGTATATAGCCTGTATATAGCCTGTATATAGCCTGTATAGAGCCTGTATAGAGCCTGTATATAGCTGTATAGAGCCTCGTTATTGTTATTTTATTGTGTTAGTGTTTTCTTTCCATCTATTTGTTAGTTGTCTTACTATTTAACTGCATTGTTGGGAAAGGGCTGGTAAGTAAACATTTCACGGTAAAGTCTACACTTTTATTCAGCGCATGTGACAATTTGATTAGTGTGGCAGAACTTAGGTCTCTAGTCTCAATGTCTTCTCCAGATAGACATGTAGCTACCAGAGTGATACACGTCTTCTCCAGATAGACACTTAGCTACCAGAGTGATACACGTCTTCTCCAGATAGACATGTAGCTACCAGAGTGATACATGTCTTCTCCAGATAGACACGTAGCTACCAGAGTGATACACGTCTTCTCCAGATAGACACGTAGCTACCAGAGTGATACACGTCTTCTCCAGATAGACACGTAGCTACCAGAGTGATACACGTCTTCTCCAGATAGACACTTAGCTACCAGAGTGATACACGTCTTCTCCAGATAGACATGTAGCTACCAGAGTGATACACGTCTTCTCCAGATAGACATGTAGCTACCAGAGTGATACACGTCTTCTCCAGATAGACATGTAGCTACCAGAGTGATACACGTCTTCTCCAGATAGACATGTAGCTACCAGAGTGATACATGTCTTCTCCAGATAGACATGTAGCTACCAGAGTGATACACGTCTTCTCCAGATAGACATGTAGCTACCAGAGTGATACACGTCTTCTCCAGATAGACATGTAGCTACCAGAGTGATACACGTCTTCTCCAGATAGACACGTAGCTACCAGAGTGATACACGTCTTCTCCAGATAGACACGTAGCTACCAGAGTGATACACGTCTTCTCCAGATAGACATGTAGCTACCAGTGTGATACATGTCTTCTCCAGATAGACATGTAGCTACCAGAGTGATACACGTCTTCTCCAGATAGACATGTAGCTACCAGAGTGATACACGTCTTCTCCAGATAGACATGTAGCTACCAGAGTGAGACACGTCTTCTCCAGATAGACATGTAGCTACCAGAGTGATACATGTCTTCTCCAGATAGACATGTAGCTACCAGAGTGAGTCTTCTCCAGATAGACATGTAGCTACCAGAGTGATACATGTCTTCTCCAGATAGACATGTAGCTACCAGAGTGATACACGTCTTCTCCAGATAGACATGTAGCTACCAGAGTGATACACGTCTTCTCCAGATAGACATGTAGCTACCAGAGTGATACACGTCTTCTCCAGATAGACATGTAGCTACCAGAGTGATACATGTCTTCTCCAGATAGACATGTAGCTACCAGAGTGATACATGTCTTCTCCAGATAGACATGTAGCTACCAGAGTGATACACGTCTTCTCCAGATAGACATGTAGCTACCAGAGTGATACACGTCTTCTCCAGATAGACATGTAGCTACCAGAGTGAGTCTTCTCCAGATAGACATGTAGCTACCAGAGTGATACACGTCTTCTCCAGATAGACATGTAGCTACCAGAGTGATACACGTCTTCTCCAGATAGACATGTAGCTACCAGAGTGATACACGTCTTCTCCAGATAGACATGTAGCTACCAGAGTGATACACGTCTTCTCCAGATAGACATGTAGCTACCAGAGTGATACACGTCTTCTCCAGATAGACATGTAGCTACCAGAGTGATACACGTCTTCTCCAGATAGACATGTAGCTACCAGAGTGATACACGTCTTCTCCAGATAGACATGTAGCTACCAGAGTGATACATGTCTTCTCCAGATAGACATGTAGCTACCAGAGTGATACACGTCTTCTCCAGATAGACATGTAGCTACCAGAGTGATACACGTCTTCTCCAGATAGACATGTAGCTACCAGAGTGAGTCTTCTCCAGATAGACATGTAGCTACCAGAGTGATACACGTCTTCTCCAGATAGACATGTAGCTACCAGAGTGATACACGTCTTCTCCAGATAGACATGTAGCTACCAGAGTGATACATGTCTTCTCCAGATAGACATGTAGCTACCAGAGTGATACATGTCTTCTCCAGATAGACATGTAGCTACCAGAGTGATACATGTCTTCTCCAGATAGACATGTAGCTACCAGAGTGATACACGTCTTCTCCAGATAGACATGTAGCTACCAGAGTGAGTCTTCTCCAGATAGACATGTAGCTACCAGAGTGATACACGTCTTCTCCAGATAGACATGTAGCTACCAGAGTGATACACATCTTCTCCAGATAGACATGTAGCTACCAGAGTGATACATGTCTTCTCCAGATAGACATGTAGCTACCAGAGTGATACATGTCTTCTCCAGATAGACATGTAGCTACCAGAGTGATACACGTCTTCTCCAGATAGACATGTAGCTACCAGAGTGAGTCTTCTCCAGATAGACATGTAGCTACCAGAGTGATACATGTCTTCTCCAGATAGACATGTAGCTACCAGAGTGATACACGTCTTCTCCAGATAGACATGTAGCTACTAGAGTGATACACGTCTTCTCCAGATAGACATGTAGCTACTAGAGTGATACACGTCTTCTCCAGATAGACATGTAGCTACCAGAGTGATACACGTCTTCTCCAGATAGACATGTAGCTACCAGAGTGATACACGTCTTCTCCAGATAGACATGTAGCTACCAGAGTGATACATGTCTTCTCCAGATAGACATGTAGCTACCAGAGTGATACATGTCTTCTCCAGATAGACATGTAGCTACCAGAGTGATACACGTCTTCTCCAGATAGACATGTAGCTACCAGAGTGAGTCTTCTCCAGATAGACATGTAGCTACCAGAGTGATACACGTCTTCTCCAGATAGACATGTAGCTACCAGAGTGATACACGTCTTCTCCAGATAGACATGTAGCTACCAGAGTGATACACGTCTTCTCCAGATAGACATGTAGCTACCAGAGTGATACACGTCTTCTCCAGATAGACATGTAGCTACCAGAGTGATACATGTCTTCTCCAGATAGACATGTAGCTACCAGAGTGATACATGTCTTCTCCAGATAGACATGTAGCTACCAGAGTGATACATGTCTTCTCCAGATAGACATGTAGCTACCAGAGTGATACACGTCTTCTCCAGATAGACATGTAGCTACCAGAGTGATACACGTCTTCTCCAGATAGACATGTAGCTACCAGAGTGAGTCTTCTCCAGATAGACATGTAGCTACCAGAGTGATACACGTCTTCTCCAGATAGACATGTAGCTACCAGAGTGATACACGTCTTCTCCAGATAGACATGTAGCTACCAGAGGGAGTCTTCTCCAGATAGACATGTAGCTACCAGAGTGATACACGTCTTCTCCAGATAGACATGTAGCTACCAGAGTGATACATGTCTTCTCCAGATAGACATGTAGCTACCAGAGTGACCTGGGGTGTATAAATCTAGACTAAAAGTACATCCCAAATGGCACCCTATTCCCCATACTTTACCAGTCAAAAGTAGGGTACCATTTGGGACACAGCCTAACTCCAAGCATCTGATGAGTCCATGGCCAAGAGGAGTGTTTTGAACTAATGACAACATCTGTCTCAATATTTTAAAAGGTATTTGTGTAAATGTACATCTTCTGTGGAGTCATCAAAGGCAGTAATTAGATGGTTTCCATCCTTACCACCAGAAAATGAGTGAGTTAGAAGAACTTAGGAATCTAAACAAGCTCTCAGAGTGAGATGTATTATTTCAGTGTAATGTATTATTTCAGTATAATGTATCATTTCAGTATAATGTATCATTTCAGAGTGTGATGTATCATTTCAGAGTGTGATGTATCATTTCAGAGTGTGATGTATCATTTCAGAGTGTGATGTATCATTTCAGTGTGATGTATCATTTCAGTGTGATGTATCATTTCAGTGTGATGTATCATTTCAGTGTGATGTATCATTTCAGTGTGATGTATCATTTCAGTGTGATGTATCATTTCAGTATAATGTATCATTTCAGTATAATGTATCATTTCAGTATAATGTATCATTTCAGTATAATGTATCATTTCAGTATAATGTATCATTTCAGTGTGATGTATCATTTCAGTATAATGTATCATTTCAGAGTGATGTATCATTTCAGAGTGGGAAAGTATTAGCCCAAAGCTGTCATTCATTAGACGTGATGTGTCCCCCAAATGGCACCCTATTCCCTAAAAAGCAGTGCACTATATAGGAAATAGGGTGCAATGGTCATACACCTCTGGTCTAAAGCAGTGCACTATATAGGAAATAGGGTGCAATGGTCATACACCTCTGGTCTAAAGCAGTACACTATATAGGAAATAGGGTGCAATGGTCATACACCTCTGGTCTAAAGCAGTACACTATATAGGAAATAGGGTGCAATGGTCATACACCTCTGGTCTAAAGTAGTACACTATATAGGAAATAGGGTGCAATGGTCATACACCTCTGGTCTAAAGCAGTACACTATATAGGAAATAGGGTGCCATGGTCATACACCTCTGGTCTAAAGTAGTACACTATATAGGAAATAGGGTGCAATGGTCATACACCTCTGGTCTAAAGCAGTACACTATATAGGAAATAGGGTGCAATGGTCATACACCTCTGGTCTAAAGCAGTACACTATATAGGAAATAGGGTGCAATGGTCATACACCTCTGGTCTAAAGCAGTACACTATATAGGAAATAGGGTGCAATGGTCATACACCTCTGGTCTAAAGCAGTACACTATATAGGAAATAGGGTGCCATGGTCATACACCTCTGGTCTAAAGCAGTACACTATATAGGGAATAGGGTGCCATGGTCATACACCTCTGGTCTAAAGCAGTACACTATATAGGAAATAGGGTGCCATGGTCATACACCTCTGGTCTAAAGCAGTACACTATATAGGAAATAGGGTGCAATGGTCATACACCTCTGGTCTAAAGCAGTACACTATATAGGGAATAGGGTGCCATGGTCATACACCTCTGGTCTAAAGCAGTACACTATATAGGGAATAGGGTGCAATGGTCATACACCTCTGGTCTAAAGCAGTACACTATATAGGGAATAGGGTGCAATGGTCATACACCTCTGGTCTAAAGCAGTACACTATATAGGGAATAGGGTGCCATTCTCTGGTCTAAAGTAGTGCACTATATAGGAAATAGGGTGCCATTTGGGACAGACGCCATATTATATATTAGCCCTATGGTGTGATGAATTAAATAACACTTCACGTCTCTATGGTGTGATGAATTAAATAACACTTCACGTCTCTATGGTGTGATGAATTAAATAACACTTCACGTCTCTATGGTGTGATGAATTAAATAACACTTCACGTCTCTATGGTGTGATGAATTAAATAACACTTCACGTCTCTATGGTGTGATGAATTAAATAACACTTCACGTCTCTATGGTGTGATGAATTAAATAACACTTCACGTCTCTATGGTGTGATGAATTAAATAACACTTCACGTCTCTATGGTGTGATGAATTAAATAACACTTCACGTCTCTATGGTGTGATGAATTAAATAACACTTCACGTCTCTATGGTGTGATGAATTAAATAACACTTCACGTCTCTATGGTGTGATGAATTAAATAACACTTCACGTCTCTATGGTGTGATGAATTAAATAACACTTCACGTCTCTATGGTGTGATGAATTAAATAACACTTCACGTCTCTATGGTGTGATGAATTAAATAACACTTCACGTCTCTATGGTGTGATGAATTAAATAACACTTCACGTCTCTATGGTGTGATGAATTAAATAACACTTCACGTCTCTATGGTGTGATGAATTAAATAACACTTCACGTCTCTATGGTGTGATGAATTAAATAACACTTCACGTCTCTATGGTGTGATGAATTAAATAAACACTTCACGTCTCTATGGTGTGATGAATTAAATAACACTTCACGTCTCTATGGTGTGATGAATTAAATAACACTTCACGTCTCTATGGTGTGATGAATTAAATAACACTTCACGTCTCTATGGTGTGATGAATTAAATAACACTTCACGTCTCTATGGTGTGATGAATTAAATAACACTTCACGTCTCTATGGTGTGATGAATTAAATAACACTTCACGTCTCTATGGTGTGATGAATTAAATAACACTTCACGTCTCTATGGTGTGATGAATTAAATAACACTTCACGTCTCTATGGGTGTATGAATTAAATAACACTTCACGTCTCTATGGTGTGATGAATTAAATAACACCTTCACGTCTCTATGGTGTGATGAATTAATAAACCTTCACGTCTCTATGGTGTGATGAATTAAATAACCACTTCACGTCTCTATGGTGTGATGAATTAAATAACACTTCACGTCTCTATGGTGTGATGAATTAAATAACACTTCACGTCTCTATGGTGTGATGAATTAAATAACACTTCACGTCTCTATGGTGTGATGAATTAAATAACACTTCACGTCTCTATGGTGTGATGAATTAAATAACACTTCCACGTCTCTATGGTGTGATGAATTAAATAACACTTCACGTCTCTATGGTGTGATGAATTAAATATACACTTCACGTCTCTATGGTGTGATGAATTAAATAACACTTCAACGTCTCTATGGGTGTGATGATTAAATAACACTTCACGTCTCTATGGTGTGATGAATTATATAACACTCACGTCTCTATGGTGTGATGAATTAATAAACTTCACGTCTCTAAGGTGTGATGAATTAAATAACACTTCACGTCTCCTATGGTGTGATGAATTAAATAACAATTCACGTCCCTCTATGGTGTAGTGAATTAAAATAACACTTCACGTGTCTCTATGGAGTGATGAATTAATATAACACTTCACGTCTCTATGGTGTGATGAATTAAATAACACTTCACGTCTCTATGGTGTGATGAATTAAATAACACTTCACGTCTCTATGGTGTGAAGAATTAAATAACACTCCCCTTTCATTACCGTCACTCTCTAGGGTGTGATGATTAAATACACTTCACTCCTCTATGGTTGTGATGAATTAAATAACACTTCACGTCTCTATGGTGTGATGGAAATTAAATAACACTTCACAGTCTCTATGGTGTGATGAATTAAATAACACTTCACGTCTCTATGTGTGATGAATTAAATAACACTTCACAGTCTCTATGGTGTGATGAATTAAATAACACTTCACGTCTCTATGGTGTGATGAATTAAATAACACTCACGTCTCTATGGTGTGATGAATTAAATAACACTTCACGTCTCTATGGTGTGATGAATTAAATAACACTTCACGTCTCTATGGTGTGATGAATTAAATACCACTTCACGTCTCTATGGTGTGATGAATTAAATAACACTTCACGTCTCTATGGTGTGATGAATTAAATAACACTTCACGTCTCTATGGTGTGATGAATTAAATAACACTTCACGTCTCTTGGTGTGATGAATTAAATAACACTTCACGTCTCTATGGTGTGATGAATTAAATAACACTTCACGTCTCTATGGTGTGATGAATTAAATAACACTTCACGTCTCTATGGTGTGATGAATTAAATAACACTTCACGTCTCTATGGTGTGATGAATTAAATAACACTTCACGTCTCTATGGTGTGATGAATTAAATAACACTTCACGTCTCTATGGTGTGATGAATTAAATAACACTTCACGTCTCTATGGTGTGATGAATTAAATAACACTTCACGTCTCTATGGTGTGATGAATTAAATAACACTTCACGTCTCTATGGTGTGATGAATTAAATAACACTTCACGTCTCTATGGTGTGATGAATTAAATAACACTTCACGTCTCTATGGTGTGATGAATTAAATAACACTTCACGTCTCTATGGTGTGATGAATTAAATAACACTTCACGTCTCTATGGTGTGATGAATTAAATAACACTTCACGTCTCTATGGTGTGATGAATTAAATAACACTTCACGTCTCTATGGTGTGATGAATTAAATAACACTTCACGTCTCTATGGTGTGATGAATTAAATAAACACTTCACGTCTCTATGGTGTGATGAATTAAATAACACTTCACGTCTCTATGGTGTGATGAATTAAATAACACTTCACGTCTCTATGGTGTGATGAATTAAATAACACTTCACGTCTCTATGGTGTGATGAATTAAATAACACTTCACGTCTCTATGGTGTGATGAATTAAATAACACTTCACGTCTCTATGGTGTGATGAATTAAATAACACTTCACGTCTCTATGGTGTGATGAATTAAATAACACTTCACGTCTCTATGGTGTGATGAATTAAATAACACTTCACGTCTCTATGGTGTGATGAATTAAATAACACTTCACGTCTCTATGGTGTGATGAATTAAATAACACTTCACGTCTCTATGGTGTGATGAATTAAATAACACTTCACGTCTCTATGGTGTGATGAATTAAATAACACTTCACGTCTCTATGGTGTGATGAATTAAATAACACTTCACGTCTCTATGGTGTGATGAATTAAATAACACTTCACGTCTCTATGGTGTGATGAATTAAATAACACTTCACGTCTCTATGGTGTGATGAATTAAATAACACTTCACGTCTCTATGGTGTGATGAATTAAATAACACTTCACGTCTCTATGGTGTGATGAATTAAATAACACTTCACGTCTCTATGGTGTGATGAATTAAATAACACTTCACGTCTCTATGGTGTGATGAATTAAATAACACTTCACGTCTCTATGGTGTGATGAATTAAATAACACTTCACGTCTCTATGGTGTGATGAATTAAATAACACTTCACGTCTCTATGGTGTGATGAATTAAATAACACTTCACGTCTCTATGGTGTGATGAATTAAATAACACTTCACGTCTCTATGGTGTGATGAATTAAATAACACTTCACGTCTCTATGGTGTGATGAATTAAATAACACTTCACGTCTCTATGGTGTGATGAATTAAATAACACTTCACGTCTCTATGGTGTGATGAATTAAATAACACTTCACGTCTCTATGGTGTGATGAATTAAATAACACTTCACGTCTCTATGGTGTGATGAATTAAATAACACTTCACGTCTCTATGGTGTGATGAATTAAATAACACTTCACGTCTCTATGGTGTGATGAATTAAATAACACTTCACGTCTCTATGGTGTGATGAATTAAATAACACTTCACGTCTCTATGGTGGTGATGAATTAAATAACACTTCACGTCTCTATGGTGTGATGAATTAAATAACACTTCACGTCTCTATGGTGTGATGAATTAAATAACACTTCACGTCTCTATGGTGTGATGAATTAAATAACACTTCACGTCTCTATGGTGTGATGAATTAAATAACACTTCACGTCTCTATGGTGTGATGAATTAAATAACACTTCACGTCTCTATGGTGTGATGAATTAAATAACACTTCACGTCTCTATGGTGTGATGAATTAAATAACACTTCACGTCTCTATGGTGTGATGAATTAAATAACACTTCACGTCTCTATGGTGTGATGAATTAAATAACACTTCACGTCTCTATGGTGTGATGAATTAAATAACACTTCACGTCTCTATGGTGTGATGAATTAAATAACACTTCACGTCTCTATGGTGTGATGAATTAAATAACACTTCACGTCTCTATGGTGTGATGAATTAAATAACACTTCACGTCTCTATGGTGTGATGAATTAAATAACACTTCACGTCTCTATGGTGTGATGAATTAAATAACACTTCACGTCTCTATGGTGTGATGAATTAAATAACACTTCACGTCTCTATGGTGTGATGAATTAAATAACACTTCACGTCTCTATGGTGTGATGAATTAAATAACACTTCACGTCTCTATGGTGTGATGAATTAAATAACACTTCACGTCTCTATGGTGTGATGAATTAAATAACACTTCACGTCTCTATGGTGTGATGAATTAAATAACACTTCACGTCTCTATGGTGTGATGAATTAAATAACACTTCACGTCTCTATGGTGTGATGAATTAAATAACACTTCACGTCTCTATGGTGTGATGAATTAAATAACACTTCACGTCTCTATGGTGTGATGAATTAAATAACACTTCACGTCTCTATGGTGTGATGAATTAAATAACACTTCACGTCTCTATGGTGTGATGAATTAAATAACACTTCACGTCTCATATGGTGTGATGAATTAAATAACACTTCACGTCTCTATGGTGTGATTGAATTAAATAACACTTCACGTCTCTATGGTGTGATGAATTAAATAACACTTCACGTCTCTATGGTGTGATGAATTAAAATAACACTTCACGTCTCTATGGTGTGATGAATTAAATAACACTTCACGTCTCTATGGGGGGGGGGGGGTGTGATGAATTAAATAACACTTCACGTCTCTATGGTGTGATGAATTAAATAACACTTCACGTCTCTATGGTGTGATGAATTAAATAACACTTCACGTCTCTATGGTGTGATGAATTAAATAACACTTCACGTCTCTATGGTGTGATGAATTAAATAACACTTCACGTCTCTATGGTGTGATGAATTAAATAACACTTCACGTCTCTATGGTGTGATGAATTAAATAGACACTTCACGTCTCTATGGTGTGATGAATTAAATAACACTTCACGTCTCTATGGTGTGATGAATTAAATAACACTTCACGTCTCTATGGTGTGATGAATTAAATAACACTTCACGTCTCTATGGTGTGATGAATTAATAACACTTCACGTCTCTATGGTGTGATGAATTAAATAAACTTCAGTCTCTATGTGTGATGAATTAAATAACACTTCACGTCTCTATGGTGTGATGAATTAAATAACACTTCACGTCTCTATGGTGTGATGAATTAAATAACACTTCACGTCTCTATGGTGTGATGAATTAAATAACACTTCACGTCTCTATGGTGTGATGAATTAAATAACACTTCACGTCTCTATGTGTGATGAATTAAATAACACTTCACGTCTCTATGGTGTGATGAATTAAATAACACTTCACGTCTCTATGGTGTGATGAATTAAATAACACTTCATGTCTCTATGGTGTGATGAATTAAATAACACTTCATGTCTCTATGGTGTGATGAATTAAATAACACTTCATGTCTCTATGGTGTGATCAAGGTGGAACGTTCTCAACTTTAATCTAGTTTAGAGGATGTAACACCTTGCTGATTAACCTTATGATTAAATATCAGAAGACCCAAGAGGATCTGTGTGTGCAGCTGTATCCGTGGGTCTCCTCACCTCTGAGTGGCTGTCGCCGGTACATGCTGTGCAGGGCCCTCATGGCGAGCTCCTCCAGGGGGCCCACTCGCTCCGTCTCTGAGCCTATAGCCTTCACCTCAGCAGGCAGAGGAACAGACACATCTCCCAGAGACAGAGACAGAGGCTGGGGCGCCCGGTCAGACACCTGCCCTGACAGACCACACCTGGAGAGACACGGAGAGAGAGAAACAGACAGACAGGTTAGACAGACAGGCAGAAGTCAATGTCAGACTCAAATCCAAATTCTGCTATAATACATTTATAGACAAAGATTTATCAGATTGAGAAAAAGGTCAGTAAGCAATGAAATGCCTACACAAAATATGCGTTTTTTTAAAATATTCATCCAGAAAAAAGCTGGGTTTGAAGAAAGGGATGGAGATGTGTCCTTACATACTGCAGCCAATCAACTAGTACATATATAAAGGGTTAGGGGGCAGTCCTTACCCGCTGCAGCCAATCAACTAGTACATATATAAAGGGTTAGGGGGCAGTCCTTACCCGCTGCAGCCAATCAACTAGTACATATATAAAGGGTTAGGGGGCAGTCCTTACCCGCTGCTGCCAATCAACTAGTACATATATAAAGGGTTAGGGGGCAGTCCTTACCCGCTGCAGCCAATCAACTAGTACATATATAAAGGGTTAGGGGGCAGTCCTTACCCGCTGCAGCCAATCAACTAGTACATATATAAAGGGTTAGGGGGCAGTCCTTACCCGCTGCAGCCAATCACTAGTACATATATAAAGGGTTAGGGGGCAGTCCTTACCCGCTGCAGCCAATCAACTAGTACATATATAAAGGGTTAGGGGGCAGGTCCTTACCCGCTGCAGCCAATCAACTAGTACATATATAAAGGGTTAGGGGGCAGTCCTTACCCGCTGCAGCCAATCAACTAGTACATATATAAAGGGTTAGGGGGCAGTCCTTACCCGCTGCAGCCAATCAACTAGTACATATATAAAGGTTAGGGGGCAGTCCTTACCCGCTGCAGCCAATCAACTAGTACATATATAAAGGGTTAGGGGGCGGTCCTTACCCGCTGCAGCCAATCAACTAGTACATATATAAAGGGTTAGGGGGCAGTCCTTACCCGCTGCAGCCAATCAACTAGTACATATATAAAGGGTTAGGGGGCAGTCCTTACCCGCTGCAGCCAATCAACTAGTACATATATAAAGGGTTAGGGGGCAGTCCTTACCCGCTGCAGCCAATCAACTAGTACATATATAAAGGGTTAGGGGGCAGTCCTTACCCGCTGCAGCCAATCAACTAGTACATATATAAAGGGTTAGGGGGCGGTCCTTACCCGCTGCAGCCAATCACCTTGTTGTACAGGTATGAAGGAAGGCCTTTTAGGTGAACGTTGTTGTCAACAAACACAAACTGCAGCTCCCTGGAACGCCCCAGATCTGGAACACAAAACCACAATATTATCAGACAGACATCTATCATTATCAGACAGACATCTATCATTATCAGACAGACATCCATCATTATCAGACAGACATCTATCATTATCAGACAGACATCCGTCATTATCAGACAGACATCAGTCATTATCAGACAGACATCTATCATTATCAGACAGACATCTATCATTATCAGACAGACATCTATCATTATCAGACAGACATCCATCATTATCAGACAGACATCCATCATTATCAGACAGACAGACATCATTATCAGACAGACAGACATCATTATCAGACAGACATCATTATCAGACATTATCAGACAGACATCTATCATTATCAGACAGACATCCATCATTATCAGACAGACATCCATCATTATCAGACAGACATCCATCATTATCAGACAGACATCCATCATTATCAGACAGACATCCATCATTATCAGACAGACATCCATCATTATCAGACAGACATCCATCATTATCAGACAGACATCCATCATTATCAGACAGACATCCATCATTATCAGACAGACATCCATCATTATCAGACAGACATCCATCATTATCAGACAGACATCCATCATTATCAGACAGACATCCATCATTATCAGACAGACATCCATCATTATCAGACAGACATCCATCATTATCAGACAGACATCCATCATTATCAGACAGACATCCATCATTATCAGACAGACATCCATCATTATCAGACAGACATCCATCATTATCAGACAGACATCCATCATTATCAGACAGACATCCATCATTATCAGACAGACATCCATCATTATCAGACAGACATCTATCATTATCAGACAGACATCTATTATTATCATCAGACATTATCAGACAGACATCTATCATTATCAGACAGACATCTATCATTATCAGACAGACATCCATCATTATCAGACAGACATCCATCATTATCAGACAGACAGACATCATTATCAGACAGACAGACATCATTATCAGACAGACATCATTATCAGACATTATCAGACAGACATCTATCATTAGACATTATCAGACAGACATCCATCATTATCAGACAGACATCCATCATTATCAGACAGACATCCATCATTATCAGACAGACATCCATCATTATCAGACAGACATCCATCATTATCAGACAGACATCCATCATTATCAGACAGACATCCATCATTATCAGACAGACATCCATCATTATCAGACAGACATCCATCATTATCAGACAGACATCCATCATTATCAGACAGACATCCATCATTATCAGACAGACATCCATCATTATCAGACAGACATCCATCATTATCAGACAGACAGACATCATTACCAGACAGACAGACATCATTACCAGACAGACATCCATCATTATCAGACAGACATCCATCATTATCAGACAGACATCCATCATTATCAGACAGACAGACATCATTACCAGACAGACATCCATCATTATCAGACAGACATCCATCATTATCAGACAGACATCTATCATTATCAGACAGACAGACATCATTATCAGACAGACATCCATCATTATCAGACAGACATCCATCATTATCAGACAGACATCCATCATTATCAGACAGACAGACATCATTACCAGACAGACAGACATCATTACCAGACAGACATCCATCATTATCAGACAGACATCCATCATTATCAGACAGACATCATTATCAGACATTATCAGACAGACATCCATCATTAGACATTATCAGACAGACATCCATCATTATCAGACAGACATCCATCATTATCAGACAGACATCCATCATTATCAGACAGACATCCATCATTATCAGACAGACATCCATCATTATCAGACAGACATCCATCATTATCAGACAGACATCCATCATTATCAGACAGACATCCATCATTATCAGACAGACATCCATCATTATCAGACAGACATCCATCATTATCAGACAGACATCCATCATTATCAGACAGACATCCATCATTATCAGACAGACATCCATCATTATCAGACAGACATCCATCATTATCAGACAGACATCCATCATTATCAGACAGACAGACATCATTACCAGACAGACAGACATCATTACCAGACAGACAGACATCATTACCAGACAGACATCCATCATTATCAGACAGACATCCATCATTATCAGACAGACATCCATCATTATCAGACAGACAGACATCATTACCAGACAGACATCCATCATTATCAGACAGACATCCATCATTATCAGACAGACATCTATCATTATCAGACAGACAGACATCATTATCAGACAGACATCCATCATTATCAGACAGACATCCATCATTATCAGACAGACATCCATCATTATCAGACAGACAGACATCATTACCAGACAGACAGACATCATTACCAGACAGACATCCATCATTATCAGACAGACATCCATCATTATCAGACAGACATCCATCATTATCAGACAGACATCCATCATTATCAGACAGACATCCATCATTATCAGACAGACATCCATCATTATCAGACAGACATCCATCATTATCAGACAGACATCCATCATTATCAGACAGACATCCATCATTATCAGACAGACATCCATCATTATCAGACAGACATCCATCATTATCAGACAGACATCCATCATTATCAGACAGACAGACATCATTACCAGACAGACATCCATCATTATCAGACAGACATCCATCATTATCAGACAGACATCTATCATTATCAGACAGACAGACATCATTATCAGACAGACATCCATCATTATCAGACAGACATCCATCATTATCAGACAGACATCCATCATTATCAGACAGACAGACATCATTACCAGACAGACAGACATCATTACCAGACAGACATCCATCATTATCAGACAGACATCCATCATTATCAGACAGACATCCATCATTATCAGACAGACATCCATCATTATCAGACAGACATCTATCATTATCAGACAGACAGACATCATTATCAGACAGACATCCATCATTATCAGACAGACATCCATCATTATCAGACAGACATCTATCATTATCAGACAGACAGACATCATTATCAGACAGACATCCATCATTATCAGACAGACATCCATCATTATCAGACAGACATCCATCATTATCTGTACTAGTATTTTATATCTGTACTAGTTGATTGGCTGCAGTATGTCCTATAGAATTCCAATAGGATTCTGATACAGGTGACTAAATCCTATAGGATTGTGATAATCCTATATAAAATCACTAATCCTACATGTTTGTGAGAATAACATATATAATCACAAATTTTTTGACTAGGGTAAATTGAAGGAGCATGCAATTGACATGCTGACTGTAGGAATGTCCGGACAGAGCTGTTGCCAGAGAATGTAATGTTTATTTCTCTACCATAAGCCGCCGTTTTAGAGAATTTGGCAGTACGTCTAACCGGCCTCACAACCGCAGTCCACGTGTAACCACGCCAGCCCAGGACCTCCACATCCGGCTTCTTCACCTGCGGGATCGTTTGAGACCAGCCACCCGGACAGCTGATGAAACTGTCTGCACAAACTGTCAGAAACCGTCTCAGGGAAGCTCATCCGCGTGCTCGTCGTCCTCACCAGGGTCTTGACCTGACTGCAGTTTGGCGTCGTAACCGACTTCAGTGGACAAATGCTCACCTTCGATGGCCACTGGCAGGTTGGAGAAGTGTGCTCTTCACGGATGAATCCCGGTTTCAACTGTACCGGGCAGATGACAGACCGTGTGTATGGCGTTGTGTGGGCGGGTGGTTTGCTGATCTCAACGTTGTGAACAGGGTGCCCCATGGTGGCGGTGGGGTTATGGTATGGGCAGGCATAAAGTACGGACAATGAACACAATTGCATTTTAGCGAAACCAATTTGAATGCACAGAGACACTGTGACGAGATCCTGAGGCCCATTGTTGTGCCATTCATCCGCCTCCATCACCTCATGTTTCAGCATGATAATGTAAGCCTCATGTCACAAGGATCTGGACACAATTCCTGGAAGCTGAACATGTCCCAGTTCTTCATTGGCCTACATACTTACCAGACATGTCACCCATTGAGCATGTTCAGGATGCTCTGGATTGACGTGTATAACAGCGTGTTCCAGTTCCCGCCAATATCCAGCAACTTCGCACAGCCATTGAAGAGGAGTGGGACAACATTCCACAGGCCACAATCAACAGCCTGATCAACTCTATGGGAAGGAGCTGTGTCGCGCTGCATGAGGCAAATGGTGGTCACACCAGATACTGACTGGTTTTCTGATCCACGCACCTACCTTTTTTAAAGGGATCTGTGACCAACAGATTAATATCTGTATTCCCAGTCATGTGAAATCCATAGAATAGGGCCTACTTAATTTATTTAAATTGACTGATTTCCTTATATGAACTGTAACTCAGTAAAATCTTTGAAATTGTTTATATTTTTGGTTTACTTGCTACCACACACACACACGTCTGTCCTCCAAGACTGAGGGAAGATACCCCACTCCCTGGCCACTAGCCATCTGTCATGACTCTCCTGACAGTGGATCAAAGGACCCATCAGCTAGGCAAATGCTTGAAGATATCCAGACCCCCTCTCTCCCACAGAAGAGGGGCTGAGCCGGTCTTGACACCTTAACACTGGGGAAGGGGGGCTGAGCCGGTCTTGACACCTTAACACTGGGTCCTAAATTTAAGCAGGAGAGAAACTTTCTCTCTCTGCCTTTCAGTATCCACCAAAGGAATGTCTACGTCTAGAGAGAGTGGCCCGCCTAAACACTAACGTCAAAAGATTGGACATTGGAACATTATTTCTGACATCCAAATGTTTGGAAAGGTCAGTAGGGATCTAAAGAATAATCATGTCATATTGTTTATTATTTAGTGATGTCATTAAGAATGGTATCAAGAAATAACTAACTCGGAAAGTGTACATATTCTACTTCTCAAGTTTACATCTAAATGTCGTATAAAATATATGATTAAGTATGAGAGTATTTTGGTTAAGATAGCAATGTGATTTTAGCCTTCTAATGAGTTAATTGTTTTCTCATTAGAACATTTGCCCAGTCAGTAACCACGCCCAAGTGAGCACAGACATTGTGTCGGCATGAATTTAGCAGACGCTCTTATCCAAAGCGACTTAAAGGAGCAATTTGGGTTAAGTGCCTTGCTCAAGGGAACCGACAGATTTTTCACTTAGTCGGCTCAAGGATTCAAACCAGCGTACCGGCCCAACGGTAAAACTGCAAAAATGCCTGAGCGTAAGATAGAGAACTAAATATCCCTCCCTGTCTGTCTGTCTGTCAGTCTGAGGGGAGAATCCTCCCCATCTCCCCTGTCTGTCTGTCAGTCTGAGGGGAGAATCCTCCCCATCTCCCCTGTCTGTCTGAGGGGAGAATCCTCCCCATCTCCCCTGTCTGTCTGTCAGTCTGAGGGGAGAATCCTCCCCATCTCCCCTGTCTGTCTGTCTGTCTGAGGGGAGAATCCTCCCCATCTCCCCTGTCTGTCTGTCAGTCTGAGGGGAGAATCCTCCCCATCTCCCCTGTCTGTCTGTCTGTCTGAGGGGAGAATCCTCCCCATCTCCCCTGTCTGTCTGTCAGTCTGAGGGGAGAATCCTCCCCATCTCCCCTGTCTGTCTGAGGGGAGAATCCTCCCCATCTCCCCTGTCTGTCTGTCAGTCTGAGGGGAGAATCCTCCCCATCTCCCCTGTCTGTCTGTCTGTCTGAGGGGAGAATCCTCCCCATCTCCCCTGTCTGTCAGTCTGAGGGGAGAATCCTCCCCATCTCCCCTGTCTGTCTGTCAGTCTGAGGGGAGAATCCTCCCCATCTCCCCTGTCTGTCTGTCTGTCTGAGGGGAGAATCCTCCCCATCTCCACAGAGCAGAGCAGCCATGCTACTAGCTATAGCAGAGTCATTACTAGGCAATGTGAGAGGATTTAGAAGGGTTACATCCCAAACGCCACCCTATTCCCTATATAGTGCACTACTTTAGACCAGAGAATGGCACCCTATTCCCTATATAGTGCACTACTTTAGACCAGAGAATGGCACCCTATTCCCTATATAGTGCACTACTTTAGACCAGAGAATGGCACCCTATTCCCTATATAGAGCACTACTTTAGACCAGAGAATGGCACCCTATTCCCTGTATAGTGCACTACTTTAGACCAGAGAATGGCACCCTATTCCCTGTATAGTGCACTACTTTAGACCAGAGAATGGCACCCTATTCCCTATATAGTGCACTACTTTAGACCAGAGAATGGTACCCTATTCCCTATATAGTGCACTACTTTAGACCAGAGAATGGCACCCTATTCCCTATATAGTGCACTACTTTAGACCAGAGAATGGCACCCTATTCCCTATATAGTGCACTACTTTAGACCAGAGAATGGCACCCTATTCCCTATATAGAGCACTACTTTAGACCAGAGAATGGCACCCTATTCCCTGTATAGTGCACTACTTTAGACCAGAGAATGGCACCCTATTCCCTGTATAGTGCACTACTTTAGACCAGAGAATGGCACCCTATTCCCTATATAGTGCACTACTTTAGACCAGAGAATGGTACCCTATTCCCTATATAGTGCACTACTTTAGACCAGAGAATGGCACCCTATTCCCTATATAGTGCACTACTTTAGACCAGAGAATGGCACCCTATTCCCTATATAGTGCACTACTTTAGACCAGAGAATGGCACCCTATTCCCTATATAGTGCTCTACTTTAGACCAGAGAATGGCACCCTATTCCCTGTATAGTGCACTACTTTAGACCAGAGAATGGCACCCTATTCCCTATATAGTGCACTACTTTAGACCAGAGAATGGCACCCTATTCCCTATATAGTGCACTACTTTAGACCAGAGAATGGCACCCTATTCCCTATATAGTGCACTACTTTAGACCAGAGAATGGCACCCTATTCCCTATATAGTGCACTACTTTAGACCAGAGAATGGCACCCTATTCCCTATATAGTGCTCTACTTTAGACCAGAGAATGGCACCCTATTCCCTATATAGTGCACTACTTTAGACCAGAGAATGGCACCCTATTCCCTATATAGTGCTCTACTTTAGACCAGAGAATGGTACCCTATTCCCTATATAGTGCACTACTTTAGACCAGAGAATGGCACCCTATTCCCTATATAGTGCACTACTTTAGACCAGAGAATGGCACCCTATTCCCTATATAGTGCACTACTTTAGACCAGAGAATGGCACCCTATTCCCTATATAGTGCTCTACTTTAGACCAGAGAATGGTACCCTATTCCCTATATAGTGCACTACTTTAGACCAGAGAATGGCACCCTATTCCCTATATAGTGCACTCCTTTAGAGCAGGGCCCATAGTTTATCCCTGTGGTTGTGTCCTTCAGACAGGTGAGATCCACATGTCTGTCCTGGCATGGTGTCAGCAGCAGTTAGAGGTGTTCGCTCTACATCCTCCTTTAAAAAGGGATCCCCCTCTGGATCGCCTGCTGGAAACAGGGACAGACATGACCCTAGGGGCACTGGATCGGCTGCTGGAAACAGGGACAGACATGACCCTAGGGGCACTGGATCGGCTGCTGGAAACAGGGACAGACATGACCCTAGGGGCACTGGATCGGCTGCTGGAAACAGGGACAGACATGACCCTAGGGGCACTGGATCGGCTGCTGGAAACAGGGACAGACATGACCCTAGGGGCACTGGATCGGCTGCTGGAAACAGGGACAGACATGACCCTAGGGGCAGCAAGGTGTGTGTGTGTATACTAACCTAGGGGTAGAGAGGTGAGTTGGTTAGCAGCCATACTGAGCTCGTTGAGGCTGCGGAGCTGGCAGAGCTGTCTGGGGAAGCTGGTCAGGTTGTTCCTGTCAGCAGTGAGACACTGGAGAGACAGACACTGGTGCAGCCGCTCTGGGAGACACACCAACACATTCCTACAGACATCCAGGGTCTCTAGGTCACAGAGGGCTCCAATCTCTGAGAGAGAGAGAGAGAGACAGAGAGATGGAGAGAGAGAGACAGAGAGAGAGAGAGAGAGACAGAGAGAGAGAGAGAGAGAGAGAGAGACAGAGAGAGAGAGAGAGAGAGAGACAGAGAGAGACAGAGAGAGAGACAGAGAGAGAGACAGAGAGACAGAGAGAGAGACAGAGAGAGACAGAGACAGAGACACAGAGAGAGAGAGAGAGAGAGAGAGAGAGACAGAGAGACACAGAGAGATGGAGGGAGATGGAGAGAGAGAGAGATGGAGAGAGCAAGAGAGAGAGAGAGAGAGAGTCAGTCAATGACTTATAGGGTATGCGTACCCATTAAGCCCACCTCAGTCTTTGGATAAAAAAGAAGAAAATTCTGCTGTTGAATGTTTCAACTAATTCATCTGGTTGTTATATCATAACAGTTTTTTATTCTAAGCCAATCAGATGTTTTATTATAAAGTTATTGACAGTTCTGTGTTAATTCCCACTAGTGGCAATTTCAAAGTTGCAAAAAAAATAAATGGTGTCGAGGCGACCCTCAGATAAACACATTTATTACTGTTAGTACCTTCTCAGATAAGTGATCATAAAATTGTAAAATTAATGTGCTGATATATACACATGATAGCATATTTCATTTATTACTATTTATTGCCAATTGAAAATATGGGGTTTTCCTACTGGCAGTATCTCCCATCTCCCCCCTCCCTCTGTCTCTGCGCAACAAAGCGCCTATGCAAAGCTCTCACTCTGTCACCCAGAAACTTCTTCCAGTGTCTACCTGCCAGCTGGAAACCTTCTTCCAGTGTCTACCTGCCAGCTGGAAACCTTCTTCCAGTGTCTACCTGCCAGCTGGAAACCTTCTTCCAGTGTCTACCTGCCAGCTGGAAACCTTCTTCCAGTGTCTACCTGCCAGCTGGAAACCTTTACCAGTGTCTACCTGCCAGCTGGAATCCTTTACCTGTGTCTACCTGCCAGTGGAATCCTTTACCAGTGCGTTCCAGCTACCTGCCAGTGGAATCCTTTACCAGTGTCTACCTGCCAGTGGAATCCTTTCCCAGTGTGTGCCAGCTACCTGCCAGTGGAATCCTTTCCCAGTGTGTGCCAGCTACCTGCCAGTGGAATCCTTTACCAGTGTCTACCTGCCAGTGGAATCCTTTACCAGTGTGTGCCAGCTACCTGCCAGTGGAATCCTTTACCAGTGTGTGCCAGCTACCTGCCAGTGGAATCCTTTCCCAGTGTGTGCCAGCTACCTGCCAGTGGAATCCTTTACCAGTGTCTACCTGCCAGTGGAATCCTTTACCAGTGCGTTCCAGCTACCTGCCAGTGGAATCCTTTACCAGTGTCTATCTGCCAGTGGAATCCTTTACCAGTGTCTACCTGCCAGTGGAATCCTTTACCAGTGTGTGCCAGCTACCTGCCAGTGGAATCCTTTACCAGTGTGTGCCAGCTACCTGCCAGTGGAATCCTTTCCCAGTGTGTGCCAGCTACCTGCCAGTGGAATCCTTTACCAGTGTCTACCTGCCAGTGGAATCCTTTACCAGTGTCTACCTGCCAGTGGAATCCTTTACCAGTGTCTACCTGCCAGTGGAATCCTTTACCAGTGTGTGCCAGCTACCTGCCAGTGGAATCCTTTACCAGTGTGTTCCAGCTACCTGCCAGTGGAATCCTTTACCAGTGTCTACCTGCCAGTGGAATCCTTTACCAGTGTGTGCCAGCTACCTGCCAGTGGAATCCTTTACCAGTGTCTACCTGCCAGTGGAATCCTTTACCAGTGTGTTCCAGCTACCTGCCAGTGGAATCCTTTACCAGTGTGTGCCAGCTACCTGCCAGTGGAATCCTTTACCAGTGTCTACCTGCCAGTGGAATCCTTTACCAGTGTGTTCCAGCTACCTGCCAGTGGAATCCTTTACCAGTGTGTGTCAGCTACCTGCCAGTGGAATCCTTTCCCAGTGTGTTCCAGCTACCTGCCAGTGGAATCATTTACCAGTGTCTACCTGCCAGTGGAATCCTTTACCAGTGTCTACCTGCCAGTGGAATCCTTTACCAGTGTGTGCCAGCTACCTGCCAGTGGAATCCTTTCCCAGTGTGTGCCAGCTACCTGCCCCTCCGAAACATAGGCTACTGTAGCCTCCTGACGTTACAAGTGTGATTCAGAAATTAGGGAGAGAGATGTTTAATGAGAGAATGGATTAATGCTAGTTAAGGATACTATAGTTATGTTTCACATGGGATTTATTAAATTCAAAAAGGTAAGAAGTGTTTGTAATTTAATGTTGGTGCCGCTCCGCACACCAGTTTGCAGCCATCCAGCTCTGGTCCAACGTTAAATCAAATCACATTTTATTTGTCAGATGCTTCTTAAACCCTAACTTGCTCCAGTATGGCACCATATTAAAAATGGTCAAAGACTCCAACCACCCTAGTCATAGACTGTTCTCTCTGCTACCGCCCGGCAAGCGGTACCGGAGCACCAAGTCTAGGTCCAAAAGGCTCCTTAACAGCTTCTACCCCCAAGCCATAAGACTCCTGAACAGCTGGTTGTTGGTCAGTCTTACCTGGAGGCAGGTATTTCAGCTGGTTGTTGGCCAGTCTTACCTGGAGGCAGGTATTTCAGCTGGTTGTTGGCCAGTCTTACCTGGAGGCAGGTATTTCAGCTGGTTGTTGGCCAGTCTTACCTGGAGGCAGGTATTTCAGCTGGTTGTTGGCCAGTCTTACCTGGAGGCAGGTATTTCAGCTGGTTGTTGGCCAGTCTTACCTGGAGGCAGGTATTTCAGCTGGTTGTTGGCCAGTCTTACCTGGAGGCAGGTATTTCAGCTGGTTGTTGGCCAGTCTTACCTGGAGGCAGGTATTTCAGCTGGTTGTTGGCCAGTCTCAGGTGTCGTAGGGACCTCAGCCTGCCGATCTCTGGACAGATGACTTGCAGAGCGTTGTCACTCAGGTCTAAAGACTGCAGCCGGGTCAGGTTACCTATAGCTGAAGACAGGTTACCGATAGCTGAGGACAGGTTACCGATAGCTGAGGACAGGTTACCGATAGCTGAGGACAGGTTACCGATAGCTGAGGACAGGTTACCGATAGCTGAGGACAGGTTACCGATAGCTGAGGACAGGTTACCGATAGCTGAGGACAGGTTACCTATAGCTGAGGTCAGGTTACCTATAGCTGAGGACAGGTTACCGATAGCTGAGGACAGGTTACCGATAGCTGAGGACAGGTTACCGATAGCTGAGGACAGGTTACCTATAGCTGAGGACAGGTTACCTATAGCTGAGGACAGGTTACCTATAGCTGAGGCAGTGTAAACATCACCTTTAAGTTAGAACCTCCTCAATGTTAACCGGTTATCAGCTACTCAGAAAACATTATACACTCACGATATTTGGATTCAATACAACTGCTTATTTACTGTGTAAACTTTCAAATGACAACACTGTGATTGGGATCCCTGTATTTGTATTAATTATGGATCCCCATTAGTTCCTGCCAAGGCAGCAGCTACTCTTCCTGGGGTCCAGCAAAATTAAGGCAGTTTATACAATTTTAAAAACATTACAATACATTCACAACAGATTTCACAACACATTAAGTGTGTACCTTCAGGCCTCTACTCTACTACCACATATCTACATCACTAAATCCATGTGTACGTGTGTGTATAGTGCATATGTTATTGTGTGTGTGTATGCATGTGTCTGTGCCTATGTTTGTGTTGCTTCACAGTCCCCGCTGTTCCATAAGGTGTAGTTATATAAAAATCCTATTCTACTGCTTGCATCAGTTACTTGATGTGGAATAGAGTTCCATGTAGTCATGGCTCTATGTAGTACTGACACGGTGTTACATGGAAGTAACTCAGTATAATAGTATTGGCCATGGAAGTAACTCAGTATAATACTATTGGCCATGGAAGTAACTCAGTATAATAGTATTGGCCGTGGAAGTAACTCAGTATAATAGTATTGGCCGTGGAAGTAACTCAGTATAATAGTATTGGCCGTGGAAGTAACTCAGTATAATAGTATTGGCCGTGGAAGTAACTCAGTATAATAGTATTGGCCGTGGAAGTAACTCAGTATAATAGTATTGGCCGTGGAAGTAACTCAGTATAATAGTATTGGCCGTGGAAGTAACTCAGTATAATAGTATTGGCCGTGGAAGTAACTCAGTATAATAGTATTGGCCGTGGAAGTAACTCAGTATAATAGTATTGGCCGTGGAAGTAACTCAGTATAATAGTATTGGCCGTGGAAGTAACTCAGTATAATAGTATTGGCCATGGAAGTAACTCAGTATAATAGTATTGGCCTCCTGTAAATGACTGAATATCAATGAGAAATCACCTTGGGGAACGCTGGTTATATTGTTGGAATGCAGATACCTTGAAGACAAAGAGCAACGACACTTTTAAAGACTGACAACAAGTAAAAAACACCAACATGTGAAAGAATACAACACCATTGATTTGATTACTTTCCCCAAATATAATGCATCTGTAACTGTAGCGCCATCTAGTGGATGAATAAAAACTAGCGCCATCTAGTGGATTAATAAAAACCAGCGCCATCTAGTGGATGAATAAAAACAGCTGGTTCCACAGTTCCTATGCATTCCTGCCCGATGTATTTCCTACAGCAAGAAAATATGCTTTTCTAATACCTTTCTATACTTACAGCTCTATTGAGTTGGGGAGCTTCTATACTTACAGCTCTATTGAGTTGGGGAGCTTCTATACTTACAGCTCTATTGAGTTGGGGAGCTTCTATACTTACAGCTCTATTGAGTTGGGGAGCTTCTATACTTACAGCTCTATTGAGTTGGGGAGCTTCTATACTTACAGCTCTATTGAGTTGGGGAGCTTCTATACTTACAGCTCTATTGAGTTGGGGAGCTTCTATACTTACAGCTCTATTGAGTTGGGGAGCTTCTATACTTACAGCTCTATTGAGTTGGGGAGCTTCTATACTTACAGCTCTATTGAGTTGGGGCGCTTCTATACTTACAGCTCTATTGAGTTGGGGCGCTTCTATACTTACAGCTCTTGAGTTGGGGCGCTTCTATACTTACAGCTCTATTGAGTTGGGGAGCTTCTATACTTACAGCTCTATTGAGTTGGGGAGCTTCTATACTTACAGCTCTATTGAGTTGGGGAGCTTCTATACTTACAGCTCTATTGAGTTGGGGAGCTTCTATACTTACAGCTCTATTGAGTTGGGGAGCTTCTATACTTACAGCTCTATTGAGTTGGGGAGCTTCTATACTTACAGCTCTATTAAGTTGGGGAGCTTCTATACTTACAGCTCTATTGAGTTGGGGAGCTTCTATACTTACAGCTCTATTAAGTTGGGGAGCTTCTATACTTACAGCTCTATTGAGTTGGGGAGCTTCTATACTTACAGCTCTATTGAGTTGGGGAGCTTCTATACTTACAGCTCTATTGAGTTGGGGAGCTTCTATACTTACAGCTCTATTAAGTTGGGGCGCTTCTATACTTACAGCTCTATTGAGTTGGGGAGCTTCTATACTTACAGCTCTATTAAGTTGGGGAGCTTCTATACTTACAGCTCTATTGAGTTGGGGAGCTTCTATACTTACAGCTCTATTGAGTTGGGGAGCTTCTATACTTACATCTCTATTGAGTTGGGGAGCTTCTATACTTACAGCTCTATTGAGTTGGGGAGCTTCTATACTTACAGCTCTATTAAGTTGGGGAGCTTCTATACTTACAGCTCTATTGAGTTGGGGAGCTTCTATACTTACAGCTCTATTAAGTTGGGGAGCTTCTATACTTACAGCTCTATTGAGTTGGGGAGCTTCTATACTTACAGCTCTATTGAGTTGGGGAGCTTCTATACTTACAGCTCTATTAAGTTGGGGAGCTTCTATACTTACAGCTATATTAAGTTGGGGAGCTTCTATACTTACAGCTCTATTAAGTTGGGGAGCTTCTATACTTACAGCTCTATTAAGTTGGGGAGCTTCTATACTTACAGCTCCTTTAAGTTGGGGAGCTTCTGTGCAAGATTTTCCGGCTGCAGAAAGGAGAGAAAGCATGTTTTTAGAACACAGACCACACTGCAACTAACCTGTAAAATCAGCAAACTCATCTCTGTGTTCGTTCATTGTCATGCCACCGATATGAATGACCTGCCGTTGATAGAAACCGGACTACATCCCTAAGAGCTCGGAGCCAGGCTACAGAATGAGAGCTACCACACATAAATACTGGATCTAAACTATGCCGGACAGACACCTAGCTCTGATCCAAGGTGTTACGTGCGTCTTGAAAGGCTCAGTGTCAGCAAGCAACGTGTAACAGCCTGGACCAGAGACCCCGCCGGTCAGTACCAGCGTGTAACAGGCTGGACCAGAGACCCCGCCGGTCAGTACCAGCGTGTAACAGGCTGGACCAGAGACCCCGCCGGTCAGTACCAGCGTGTAACAGCCTGGACCAGAGACCCCACTGGTCAGTACCAGCGTGTAACAGGCTGGACCAGAGACACCGCCGGTCAGTAAGCAGCGTGTAACAGGCTGGACCAGAGACCCCGCCGGTCAGTACCAGCGTGTAACAGGCTGGACCAGAGACCCCGCCGGTCAGTACCAGCGTGTAACAGGCTGGACCAGAGACCCCGCCGGTCAGTACCAGCGTGTAACAGGCTGGACCAGAGACCCCGCCGGTCAGTACCAGCGTGTAACAGCCTGGACCAGAGACCCCGCCGGTCAGTACCAGCGTGTAACAGCCTGGACCAGAGACCCCGCCGGTCAGTACCAGCGTGTAACAGCCTGGACCAGAGACCCCGCCGGTCAGTACCAGCGTGTAACAGGCTGGACCAGAGACCCTGCCGGTCAGTACCAGCGTGTAACAGGCTGGACCAGAGACCCCACCGGTCAGTACCAGCGTGTAACAGGCTGGACCAGAGACCCCACCGGTCAGTACCAGCGTGTAACAGCCTGGACCAGAGACCCCGCCGGTCAGTACCAGCGTGTAACAGCCTGGACCAGAGACCCCGCCGGTCAGTACCAGCGTGTAACAGCCTGGACCAGAGACCCCGCCGGTCAGTACCAGCGTGTAACAGGCTGGACCAGAGACCCCGCCGTTCAGTACCAGCGTGTAACAGGCTGGACCAGAGACCCCGCCGGTCAGTACCAGCGTGTAACAGGCTGGACCGGTCAGTACCAGCGTGTAACAGGCTGGACCGGTCAGTACCAGCGTGTAACAGGCTGGACCGGTCAGTACCAGCGTGTAACAGGCTGGACCGGTCAGTACCAGCGTGTAACAGGCTGGACCGGTCAGTACCAGCGTGTAACAGGCTGGACCGGTCAGTACCAGCGTGTAACAGGCTGGACCGGTCAGTACCAGCGTGTAACAGGCTGGACCGGTCAGTACCAGCGTGGTGAGAGAGTTCCTCTTCATGTAGAGCCTCTGTAGGAACTGTAGACCTTCATCCTTCAGCAGCTCTACAGGAAAGTGGTTCAGGTTCCTGTAGTTGAGGAACAGGTTGAATTAAGGCTAGCACTCTAGGCTATAATATAACTGACATTTCCTTTAATGGATAGGAACATGTGTTAATAAACCACACACCTGTAGTTGAGGAACAGGTTCTTGTGACGCTCCTGTTTAGCCATCCAGATCGCATCCTGCAGCTCAGAGGCCATGGCAACAAAGAAGCACTTCCTGCACCTCTCTCTCTGTCTTCTATCTAAACCACGGCCGACACCTTAGAGAAGAGAATTAACAGCAAAACAAAACAGAGATGTTCCCATAATCAGACTGGGACCATGATGCAATGGCAAAGTAGAACACCTACATGTACAATAGTTAGATACAGTAAAACACAATGTTGTATTCATATATCAGACATACAGCTTGGATGGATGTCAAATACATACCGTAGGAAAGATGATGACTATCTAGCTAGCTATTAGCTAGTTCTACCAGCAGTATCTTTGGCTAACGTTAGCATAACAGTAAGGTTAACACGTCGCTATATGCCATGCAGAGCAAGCTAACGTTAGCATAACAGTAAGGTAAACACGTCGCTATATGCCATGCAGAGCAAGCTAACGTTAGCATAACAGTAAGGTTAACACGTCGCTATATGCCATGCAGAGCAAGCTAACGTTAGCATAACAGTAAGGTAAACACGTCGCTATATGCCATGCAGAGCAAGCTAACGTTAGCATAACAGTAAGGTAAACACGTCGCTATATGCCATGCAGAGCAAGCTAACGTTAGCATAACAGTAAGGTTAACACGTCGCTATATGCCATGCAGAGCAAGCTAACGTTAGCATAACAGTAAGGTAAACACGTCGCTATATGCTATGCAGAGCAAGCTAACGTTAGCATAACAGTAAGGTAAACACGTCGCTATATGCCATGCAGAGCAAGCTAACGTTAGCATAACAGTAAGGTTAACACGTCGCTATATGCCATGCAGAGCAAGCTAACGTTAGCATAACAGTAAGGTTAACACGTCGCTATATGCCATGCAGAGCAAGCTAACGTTAGCATAACAGTAAGGTTAACACGTCGCTATATGCCATGCAGAGCAAGCTAACGTTAGCATAACAGTAAGGTTAACACGTCGCTATATGCCATGCAGAGCAAGCTAACGTTAGCATAACAGTAAGGTAAACACGTCGCTATATGCCATGCAGAGCAAGCTAACGTTAGCATAACAGTAAGGTTAACACGTCGCTATATGCCATGCAGAGCAAGCTAACGTTAGCATAACAGTAAGGTAAACACGTCGCTATATGCTATGCAGAGCAAGCTAACGTTAGCATAACAGTAAGGTAAACACGTCGCTATATGCCATGCAGAGCAAGCTAACGTTAGCATAACAGTAAGGTTAACACGTCGCTATATGCCATGCAGAGCAAGCTAACGTTAGCATAACAGTAAGGTTAACACGTCGCTATATGCCATGCAGAGCAAGCTAACGTTAGCATAACAGTAAGGTAAACACGTCGCTATATGCTATGCAGAGCAAGCTAACGTTAGCATAACAGTAAGGTAAACACGTCGCTATATGCCATGCAGAGCAAGCTAACGTTAGCATAACAGTAAGGTAAACACGTCGCTATATGCCATGCAGAGCAAGCTAACGTTAGCATAACAGTAAGGTTAACACGTCGCTATATGCCATGCAGAGCAAGCTAACGTTAGCATAACAGTAAGGTTAACACGTCGCTATATGCCATGCAGAGCAAGCTAACGTTAGCATAACAGTAAGGTTAACACGTCGCTATATGCCATGCAGAGCAAGCTAACGTTAGCATAACAGTAAGGTAAACACGTCGCTATATGCCATGCAGAGCAAGCTAACGTTAGCATAACAGTAAGGTTAACACGTCGCTATATGCCATGCAGAGCAAGCTAACGTTAGCATAACAGTAAGGTAAACACGTCGCTATATGCTATGCAGAGCAAGCTAACGTTAGCATAACAGTAAGGTTAACACGTCGCTATATGCCATGCAGAGCAAGCTAACGTTAGCATAACAGTAAGGTTAACACGTCGCTATATGCCATGCAGAGCAAGCTAACGTTAGCATAACAGTAAGGTAAACACGTCGCTATATGCCATGCAGAGCAAGCTAACGTTAGCATAACAGTAAGGTTAACACGTCGCTATATGCCATGCAGAGCAAGCTAACGTTAGCATAACAGTAAGGTAAACACGTCGCTATATGCCATGCAGAGCAAGCTAACGTTAGCATAACAGTAAGGTTAACACGTCGCTATATGCCATGCAGAGCAAGCTAACGTTAGCATAACAGTAAGGTAAACACGTCGCTATATGCTATGCAGAGCAAGCTAACGTTAGCATAACAGTAAGGTAAACACGTCGCTATATGCCATGCAGAGCAAGCTAACGTTAGCATAACAGTAAGGTTAACACGTCGCTATATGCCATGCAGAGCAAGCTAACGTTAGCATAACAGTAAGGTTAACACGTCGCTATATGCCATGCAGAGCAAGCTAACGTTAGCATAACAGTAAGGTAAACACGTCGCTATATGCTATGCAGAGCAAGCTAACGTTAGCATAACAGTAAGGTAAACACGTCGCTATATGCCATGCAGAGCAAGCTAACGTTAGCATAACAGTAAGGTAAACACGTCGCTATATGCCATGCAGAGCAAGCTAACGTTAGCATAACAGTAAGGTTAACACGTCGCTATATGCCATGCAGAGCAAGCTAACGTTAGCATAACAGTAAGGTTAACACGTCGCTATATGCCATGCAGAGCAAGCTAACGTTAGCATAACAGTAAGGTTAACACGTCGCTATATGCCATGCAGAGCAAGCTAACGTTAGCATAACAGTAAGGTAAACACGTCGCTATATGCCATGCAGAGCAAGCTAACGTTAGCATAACAGTAAGGTTAACACGTCGCTATATGCCATGCAGAGCAAGCTAACGTTAGCATAACAGTAAGGTAAACACGTCGCTATATGCCATGCAGAGCAAGCTAACGTTAGCATAACAGTAAGGTAAACACGTCGCTATATGCCATGCAGAGCAAGCTAACGTTAGCATAACAGTAAGGTTAACACGTCGCTATATGCCATGCAGAGCAAGCTAACGTTAGCATAACAGTAAGGTTAACACGTCGCTATATGCCATGCAGAGCAAGCTAACGTTAGCATAACAGTAAGGTTAACACGTCGCTATATGCCATGCAGAGCAAGCTAACGTTAGCATAACAGTAAGGTTAACACGTCGCTATATGCCATGCAGAGCAAGCTAACGTTAGCATAACAGTAAGGTAAACACGTCGCTATATGCCATGCAGAGCAAGCTAACGTTAGCATAACAGTAAGGTTAACACGTCGCTATATGCCATGCAGAGCAAGCTAACGTTAGCATAACAGTAAGGTTAACACGTCGCTATATGCCATGCAGAGCAAGCTAACGTTAGCATAACAGTAAGGTAAACACGTCGCTATATGCCATGCAGAGCAAGCTAACGTTAGTTGCGAGCACTTGGGTCTTCCTTGGCAATGTGCAAAACAAACTGTTAACTTCTGTAAGTAGCTATCTAGCTAGCCATGTAACGTTATGGCCAATTAAAACCAACATCATTATCAAAGGTTTCAAAACAGTACCTAGCTTCTTTGAGAGCACATCTCCAAGTGAACTGATTATTCAGGTCAAACTGTTAGCTTAGCTACTTCCTTTACCTTATCCTTGCAGAACAAATGTAAGGCCTGATCACGTCGCTGCTGGCACATATTGATGTATTTTCCAAATGTTTTGAGCTGTCATTTGATCAACAGACGTAAAAAGTAAACCGCGACGTCATTGACTGGAGCCGGATGCGTCTAAACAGTGCGACTTGTTGGCCGGTTGTGGTTGTAGTTTTTGAGGCATCATAGCGACACGGAGGGCGCTCTTCCTCCAGAACCAACTGGACCGTATCTTTGAGACAGTGTCTGTACCGTTTCAGAACATGTATACAGTGGCATACTGAATTAAGCATATCAGGTACAGACACTGTCTCAAAAGCACAGTACAGTTGGTTCTGGAGGAAGAGCGCCCTCCTGTATATTTTTAATGGAACTCAGTCCGGCGTTAAACGTACTCTTGAAAGGTGCAATTTGTAAATTGGGTCGAGCATCATCAGTTCCTCTTGTCATGTTAGTCATTGCAGACCCTAGAGAGCTGTTTATGACTTGGGCATCTAACGGTTTTCTATTTAGGTTTTTTAGCCCATAGATGGTCCTTTATCTGTCACTCATCACATGCATACACAGTAGACATGACAAAGTTTGGGGACACCTCCTCATTCCAGGGGTTTTCTTTATTTTTTAAAACTATTTTCTACATTGTAGAATAATAGTGAAGACATCAAAACTATGAAATAACACATATGGAATCATGTAGTAACCAAAAGAGTGTTAAACAAATCTAAATATATATTTATATTTGAGATTCTTTAAATAGCCACCCTTTGCCTTGATGACAGCTTTGCACACTCTTGGCATTCTCTCAACCAGCTTCATTAGGAATGCTTTTCCAATATTCTTGAAGGAGTTCCCATATACAGTGGGGAGAACAAGTATTTGATACACTGCCGATTTTGCAGGTTTTCCTACTTACAAAGCATGTAGAGGTCTGTAATTTTTATCATAGGTACACTTCAACTGTGAGAGACGGAATCTAAAACAAAAGGAAGAAGAAGGATGAGTACAACCCCAAGAACACCATCCCAACCGTGAAGCATGGAAGTGGAAACATCATTCTTTGCGGATGCTTTTCTGCAAAGGGGACAGGACGACTGCACCGTATTGAGGGGAGGATGGATGGGGCCATGTATCACGAGATCTTGGCCAACAACCTCCTTCCCTCAGTAAGAGCATTGAAGATGGGTCGTGGCTGGGTCTTCCAGCATGACAACGACCCGAAACACACAGCCAGGGCAACTAAGGAGTGGCTCCGTAAGAAGCATCTCCAGGTCCTGGAGTGGCCTAGCCAGTCTCCAGACCTGAACCCAATAGAAAATCTTTGGAGGGAGCTGAAAGTCCGTATTGCCCAGTGACAGCCCCGAAACCTGAAGGATCTGGAGAAGGTCTGTATGGAGGAGTGGGCCAAAATCCCTGCTGCAGTGTGTGCAAACCTGGTCAAGACCTACAGGAAACGTATGATCTCTGTAATTGCAAACAAAGGTTTCTGTACCAAATATTAAATTCTGCTTTTCTGATGTATCAAATACTTATGTCAAGCAATAAAATGCAAATTAATTACTTAAAAATCATACAATGTGATTTTCTGGATTTTTGTTTTAGATTCCGTCTCTCACAGTTGAAGTGTACCTATGATAAAAAATTACAGACCTCTACATGCTTTGTAAGTAGGAAAACCTGCAAAATCGGCAGTGTATCAAATACTTGTTCTCCCCACTGTATGCTGAGCATTTGTTGGCTGCTTTTCCTTCACTCTGCGGTCCACCTCATCCCAAACCATCTCAATTGGGTTGAGGTTGGGTGATTGTGGAGGCCAGGTCATTTACATTTTATATTTAAGTCATTTAGCAGACGCTCTTATCCAGAGCGACTTACAGTTAGTAAGTGCATACATTTATTAATTTGTTTCATACTGGCCCCCCGTGGGAATCGAACCCACAACCCTGGCATTGCAAGCGCCATGCTCTACCAACTGAGCTATACGGGGCCATCTGATGCAGCACTCCATCACTCTCCTTCTTGGTAAAATAGCCCCTTCACATCCTGGAGGTGTGTTGGGTCATTGTCCTGTTGAAAAATAAATGATAGTCCCACTAAGTGCAAACCAGATGGGATGGCGTATCGCTGCAGAATGCTGTGGTAGCCATGCTGGTTAAGTGTGCCTTGAATTCTAAATAAATCACAAAGCAAAGCAAAGCACCCCCACACCATCACACCTCCTCCTCCATGCTTCACAGTGGGAACCACACATGCTGAGATCATCCGTTCACCTACTCTGCGTCTCACAAAGACACGGCGGTTTGAACCAAAAATCTCAAATTGGAATCATCAGACAAAAGGACAGATTTCCACCGGTCTAATGTCCATTGCTCGTGTTTTCTTGGCCCAAGCAAGTCTCTTCTTCTTTTTGGTGTCCTTTAGTAGTGGTTTGTTTGCAGCAATTCAACCATGAAGGCCTGATTCACGCAGTCTCCTCAGAACAGTTGATGTTGAGATGTGTCTGTTACTTGAACTTTGTGAAGCATTTATTTGGGCTGCAATCTGAGGTGCAGTTAACTCTAATGCAGAGGTAACTCTGGGTCTTCCATTCCTGTGGCGGTCCTTATGAGAGCCAGTTTCATCATAGCGCTTGATGGTTTTTGCGACTGCACTTGAAGAAACTTTCAAAGTTCTTGAACTGTTCCGGATTGACTGAACTTCATGTCTTAAAGTAATGATGGACTGTCGTTTCTCTTTGCTTATTTGAGCTGTTCTTGCCATAATATGGACTTGGTCTTTTACCAAATAGCGCCATCTTCTGTATACCCCCCTACCTTGTCACAACACAACTGATTGGGTAAAACGCATTAAGGATTGAAATTCCACAAATTAACTTTTAACAAGGCACACCTGTTAATTTAAATGCATTCCAGGTGACTACCTCATGAAGCTGGTTGAGAGAATGCCAAGAGTGTGCAAAGCTGTCATCAAGGCAAAGGGTGGCTATTTGAAGAATCTAAAATCTAAAATATATTTAGATTTGTTTAACACTTTTTTGGTTACTACATGATTCCATATGTGTTATTTCATAGCTTCGATGTCTTCACTATTATTCTACAACGTAGAAAATAGTAAAAATAAAGAAAAACCCTTGAATGAGCAGGTGTTCTAAAACTTTTGACTGGTGCTGTACGTACGGTCACTGTGGGGACGACGTCGTCAATGCACTTATTGATGAAGCCGGTGAATAAGATGGTATACTCAATCCCATTGGATGAATCCCGGAACATATTACAGTCTGTGCTAGCAAAATAGTCCTGTAGCTTAGCATCTGCTTCATCTGACCACTTCCTTATTGAGCAAGTCACTGGTACTTCCTGCTTTAGTTTTTGCTTGTTAGCAGGCATCAGGAGGATAGAATTATGGTCAGATTTGCCAAATGGAGGGCGAGGGAGAGCTTTGTATGCGTCTCTGTGTGTGGAGTAAAGGTGGTCTAGAGTTTTTTTCCCTCTGGTTGCACATTTAACATGCTGGTAGAAATTAGGTAAAACTGTTTTTTTAAGTTTCCCTGCATTCAAGTCCCCGGCCACTAGGAGCGCCACTTCTGGATGAGCGTTTTCCTGTTTGCTTATGGCCTTATACAGCTCGTTGAGTGCGGTCTTAGTGCCAGCATTGGTTTGTGGTGGTAAATAAACGGCTACGAATAATATAGATGAAACTCTCTTGGTAGATAGTGGGTCTACAGCTTATCATGAGATACTCTACCTCAGGCGAGCAATACCTTGAGACTTCTTTAATATTAGACATCACGTACCAGCTGTTATTGACAAATAGACACACCCCTCCGCCCCTCGTCTTACCAAACGTTGCTGTTCTGTCCTGCCGATGCACGGAAAACCCAGCCAACTGAATATTATCTGTGTTGTCGTTCAGCCACGACTCTGAAAAAAAAAAAACTCTGTGAAACATACATTTACATCATTTACATAAGATGTTACAGTTTTTAATGTCCCGTTGGTAGGACAGTCTCAAGCGGAGATCATCCAGTTTATTTTCCAGTGATTGCACGTTGGCCAATAGGACGGATGGTAGAGGCGGGTTACCCACTCGCCAACTAATTCTCACAATGCACCTCGATCTCTGCCCCCTGTTGGTAGTGTTTCATGAGGTTTCAACCAGACACCAGAACAGTAATAATGTCTTGACAGATTCATGAGAAAATGTGAGATGTATTGTCATGTCAGTAACACTAACAGATCATGAAGAGTGAGGTAGATAGATGCTTGAAGGTAAAAACAAACAATATGTCCCCCAATAATGAAAGAAAACAACAAAGAATATCTCTATGTAATAGTTGATATACTCGCAGGGCGTTTTGGGCAGTGATTTACAAACATCACAAAAGGAAAAAAACTACAATAAATAGTCAAATGGAAAAGCATTAAGGTGAAGCAGGGAAACATTTAGCTATGAACAATAAATCCTTCCAAATGCATCCCAACCAGCTAGTCCACTGGGAAGTCTACCATACAGTATTATCAGTATTATCAACCAATGTACCAGGATATTAACCTACCTGGAATGAAAAGGTTTACAATGAACCAGTATTCATAGTGTCTGAAATGGATTAAAGATTGTTTAGTGTTCAACCGGTCTTTACCATCCGTTTCAGTTAGAGATGATGGGTCTTAACTGATCTAATCAATAATCTGACTCAATACAAAGTGCGGTGGATAACTAGCATTATTTGACCTAGTAATGGGGGAAGATATGTCAGTAGCAGATCATTATTTGATCTAGTAATGGGGGAAGATATGTCAGTAGCAGATCATTATTTGATCTAGTAATGGGGGAAGATATGTCAGTAGCAGATCATTATTTGACCTAGTAATGGGGGAAGATATGTCAGTAGCAGATCATTATTTGATCTAGTAATGGGGGAAGATATGTCAGTAGCAGATCATTATTTGACCTAGTAATGGGGCAAGATATGTCAGTAGCAGATCATTATTTGACCTAGTAATGGGGCAAGATATGTCAGTAGCAGATCATTATTTGATCTAGTAATGGGGGAGGATATGTCAGTAGCAGATCATTATTTGACCTAGTAATGGGGGAGGATATGTCAGTAGCAGATCATTATTTGATCTAGTAATGGGGGAAGATATGTCAGTAGCAGATCATTATTTGACCTAGTAATGGGGGAAGATATGTCAGTAGCAGATCATTATTTGATCTAGTAATGGGGGAAGATATGTCAGTAGCAGATCATTATTTGATCTAGTAATGGGGGAAGATATGTCAGTAGCAGATCATTATTTGACCTAGTAATGGGGGAAGATATGTCAGTAGCAGATCATTATTTGACCTAGTAATGGGGGAAGATATGTCAGTAGCAGATCATTATTTGACCTAGTAATGGGGGAAGATATGTCAGTAGCAGATCATTATTTGATCTAGTAATGGGGGAAGATATGTCAGTAGCAGATCATTATTTTACCTAGTAATGGGGGAGGATATGTCAGTAGCAGATCATTATTTGACCTAGTAATGGGGGAGGATATGTCAGTAGCAGATCATTATTTGACCTAGTAATGGGGGAGGGGTGTTCTCTCTCCTTCATTCAGGACGGGGGGGGGGGGGGGGAACCACCACTAGACCTCTTAGAAATGAAAAAGCTCCTTCTAGAAAAATAACAATGTATTGGTGAAAAACAATAGAAGGCTTTGGACAATATGTGGCTAAACAGCATCTCTTTATGAGTTAAAGAGAAACAATTATGTTTCATATGAATCAATTGTTTGAGAAATACAACAAACATAAGAACAATGGACTGTCGTGGGAACGAGGAGGATTCATTTCATATAGACACAGTGGGGAGAACTGTATATTACAACCACAAGACAAATAATAAAGAATGAAATAGCAGCTTCTTTCTGTACAGACAATTACTTAGAAGAACATGTCAACTGTAAAACAGTGATTACAAAGACTCAAACAGGTGATGTGTATGAAAATGTTCTCAGGTTTAACGACACTATATACAGCAGTATGTGGACACCCCTTCATATTAGTGGATTCTAATAGAGGTGCACTATATATACAGCAGTATGTGGACACCCCTTCATATTAGTGGATTCTAATAGAGATACACTATATATACAGCAGTATGTGGACACCCCTTCATATTAGTGGATTCTAATAGAGATACACTATATATACAGCAGTATGAGGACACCCCTTCATATTAGTGGATTCTAATAGAGATGCACTATATATACAGCAGTATGTGGACACCCCTTCATATTAGTGGATTCTAATAGAGATGCACTATATATACAGCAGTATGTGGACACCCCTTCATATTAGTGGATTCTAATAGAGATGCACTATATATACAGCAGTATGTGGACACCCCTTCATATTAGTGGATTCTAATAGAGATGCACTATATATACAGCAGTATGGGGACACCCCTTCATCTTAGTGGATTCTAATAGAGATACACTATATATACAGCAGTATGTGGACACCCCTTCATCTTAGTGGATTCTAATAGAGATGCACTATATATACAGCAGTATGTGGACACCCCTTCATATTAGTGGGTTTGGCTATTTCAGCCACACCCGTTGCTAAAATCAAGCACACAGCCACGCAATCTCCACAGACAAATATTGGCAGTAGAATGTCTTTACTGAAGAGCTCAGTGACTTTCAATGTGGCAAAGTCATAGGATGCCACCTTTCTAACAAGTCAGTTCGTAAAATGTTGCCCTGCGAGAGCTGCCCCGGTCAACTGCAAGTTCTGTTATTGTGAAGTGGAAACATCTAGGAGCAACAACGGCTCAGCCGCGAAGTGGTAGGCCACACAAGCTCGGGACCACGCGAGTGCTGAAGCGCGTAAAAATAATCTGTCCTCGGTTGCAACACTCACTACTGAGTTCCAAACTGCCTCTGGAAGCAATGTCAGCACAAGAACTGTTCGTCGGGAGCTTCATGAAATGGGTTTCCATGGCTGAGCAGCTGCACACAAGCCTAAGATTACCATGCGCAATGCCAAGCGCCGGCTGGAGTGGTGTAAAGCTCGCCGCCATTGGACTCTGGAGCAGTGGAAACGCGTTCTCTGGAGTGATGAATCACGTTTCACCATCTGGCAGTCTGACGGACGAATCTGGGTTTGGCGGATGCCAGGAGAATGCTATCTGCCCGAATGCATAGTGCCAACTGTAAAGTTTGGTGGAGGAGGAATAATGGTCTGGGGCTGTTTTACATGGTTCGGGCTAGGCCCCTTAGTTGCAGTGAAGGGAAATCTTAATGCTACAGCATACAATGACATTCTAGACAATTCTTTGCTTCCAACTTTGTGGCAACAGTTTGGGGAAGGCCCTTTCCTGTTTCAGCATGACAATGTCCCCGTGCACAAAGCGAGGTCCATACAGAAATGGTTTGTCAAGATCGGTAGAACTTGACTGGCCTGCACAGAGCCCTGACCTCAACCCCATCGAACACCTTTGGGATGAATTGGAACGCCGACTGCGAGCCAGGCCTAATCGCCCAACATCAGTGCCCAACCTCACTAATGCTCTTGTGGCTGAATGGAAGCAAGTCCCCGCGGCAATGTTCCAACATCTAGTGGAAAGCCTTCCCAGAAGAGTGGAGGCTGTTATAGCAGCAAAGGGGGGACCAACTCCATTTTAATGGATGTGATTTTGGAATGAGATGTTGGAGGAGCAGGTGTCCACATCCTGCTGGTCATGTAGTGTATAACACTGTAAGAGCAGGTGTCCACATCCTGTTGGTCATGTAGTGTATAACACTGTAAGAGCAATACAGAAATGTTGTGAATCTTAGAGAAGAGAGACGACAGACTAGTGTAAATATATACCTGCTGTGTACAGCAACGTCTCCCCCCCTCCCTCCCTCCCTCCCTCCCCCTCTCCCTCCCTCCCTCCCTCCCCCCCCTCCCTCCCTCCCCCTCTCCCCCCCTCTCCCTCCCTCCCTCCCTCCCTCCCCCTCTCCCTCCCTCCCTCCCTCCCTCCCTCCCCCTCTCCCTCCCTCCCTCCCTCCCTCCCTCCCTCCCTCCCTCCCTCCCTCCTGGACTGGAGCCAGTGTCTGTCTGCGTCCCAAATGGCACCCTATTCCCTACATAGTGGAAAACGTTTGGTCAAAAGTAGTGCACTAAATACTACATAAGGAATAGGGTGCCATTTGGGACGTAAAGCTGCTTTACTTTACGAGGTCCAGTCTGTTGAGTTGTAGTGTTCTGAAAGACATGTTTTGGCTGCATCCTTTGTGCTTCATGTAACAACACTGTGTGTTCTGACAGTGTCGATTTCTAACCCTCTAGATGACCTGTGTAGAAGGAGACAGAGTCCCAAACCGCACACTATTACCTATTTAGTTGAACTGTGACACCCACGACCCTGGTCAAACGTAGTGCACTAAATAGGGAATAGTGTGCCGTTTGGGACACAACCGGACGGAGCCATACGCAGCCATACGGAGCCATACGGAGCCATACGCAGCCATACGGAGCCATACGCAGCCATACGCAGCCATACGGAGCCATACGGAGCCATACGCGGCCATACGCGGCCATACGGAGCCATAGGCAGCCATACGGAGCCATACGCAGCCATACGGAGCCATACGGAGCCATACGCAGCCATATGCAGCCATACGGAGCCATACGGAGCAGCCATACGCAGCCATACGGAGCAGCCATATGCAGCCATACGGAGCCATACGGAGCCATACGCAGCCATACGGAGCCATACGCAGGTCCACATCTCATGTAGTATCCACCAGGGTCAGAATGCTCTTCCCTTCTCCACAGGGAGGTCCACATCTCATGTAGTATCCACCAGGGTCAGAATGCTCTTCCCTTCTCCACAGGGAGGTCCACATCTCATGTCTGTCTGTCCATCCACTGACATACAACACAGACACAGCAGGCCTCCCAGCAGGCCTCAACAGGTGGTGGTTCATATCACTCAGTCAGTTGATAGAAATCTAGATACAATAAAAGTATGAAAAAGTAGAGGAGTCCACTCCAGAGGAGTCCACTCCAGAGGAGTCCACTCCAGAGGAGTCCACTCCAGAGGAGTCCACTCCAGAGGAGTCCACTCCAGAGGAGTCCACTCCAGAGGAGTCCACTCCAGGTCCACTACAGAGGAGTCCACTCCAGAGGAGTCCACTCCAGAGGAGTCCACTCCAGGTCCACTCCAGAGGAGTCCACTCCAGAGGAGTCCACTACAGAGGAGTCCACTCCAGAGGAGTCCACTCCAGGTCCACTACAGAGGAGTCCACTCCAGAGGAGTCCACTCCAGAGGAGTCCACTCCAGAGGAGCCCACCAAGCTCTGTTGAGAAGAGAGGGAGGATGGGAGTGGTCTGCTAGGATCAGCAGGCCGAGGACTGTGGGAGGGGCATGGCACATTCCTTCTTCCTCACTCCGTTCATGTGTGCGTAGGGCGGTGTGTCAGTGAAGGCTGGTCGCAGCAGGACCTGGGCGACCGCCTCGGGGCCGTTGGACGCAACCTGTCCTGAGGCCCCTGGGGAGCAGCAGGCCTGGCTGGGGGCCCCGAAGGCTGGGGAGCAGGGGGACGAGGGAGCCTGGGGCTGGACCTGCCCAGAGGAGGGGGCTGAAGTGGGGCTGGAGCCCAGCGTTAATGGACCGGCGGGGGCCGTGGAGGCTGGTGTCTGTTGGGAGGGGGAAGGAGGGGGCTGGTTGGGCGGGGCGGACCCGGAGGTGGTGGGGGGGCAGGGGATGGGGGGTCGTGAGGAGGCAGCTGGGCCTAAAGGAACATTCTTCATGTTCTCTACCTCCATGTCTAACTCCTCTGGGTCTGGAAGCTTGTTCTCTTGGCTGTAAAAGAAACTCATCTCTCTGAACGGTGGCTCCAGCTCCTCCTTGATGCTGTTAATGATCTCCAGGAACGATGGACGCATCTTAGGGTTGTACTGCCAACACATACGCATTAACTCAAACCTGGTAGGAGAGAGAGATAAGTTAGATATCATCTTAGTAGTGTTTGTGGGTAGCAGTTGTCCTTTCAATTCAAACACCAATATTTAATTAACAGTTTACGTTCCATATCTATAAATGTGTGTGTGTGTGTGTGTGTGTGTGTGTGTGTGTGTGTGTGTGTGTACAGTAATACTTGTTTTCCAGACAGGGTTGTTTGTGAAGCATTTATGGTGATGTTGTATTTCCCCCTCTGGTCAATAGATGGCAGTATACTCCACATTACAGCCTCCAGTCAATAGATGGCAGTATACTCCACATTACAGCCTCTGGTCAATAGATGGCAGTATACTCCACATTACAGCCTCCAGTCAATAGATGGCAGTATACTCCACATTACAGCCTCCAGTCAATAGACGGCAGTATACTCCACATTACAGCCTCCAGTCAATAGACGGCAGTATACTCCACATTACAGCCTCTGGTCAATAGACGGCAGTATACTCCACATTACAGCCTCCAGTCAATAGACGGCAGTATACTCCACATTACAGCCTTCAGTCAATAGACGGCAGTATACTCCACATTACAGCCTCCATTCAATAGACGGCAGTATACTCCACATTACAGCCTCCAGTCAATAGACGGCAGTATACTCCACATTACAGCCTCTGGTCAATAGATGGCAGTATACTCCACATTACAGCCTTCAGTCAATAGACGGCAGTATACTCCACATTACAGCCTCCAGTCAATAGACGGCAGTATACTCCACATTACAGCCTCCTGTCAATAGACGGCAGTATACTCCACATTACAGCCTTCAGTCAATAGACGGCAGTATACTCCACATTACAGCCTCCAGTCAATAGACGGCAGTATACTCCACATTACAGCCTCCAGTCAATAGACGGCAGTATACTCCACATTACAGCCTCTGGTCAATAGATGGCAGTATACTCCACATTACAGCCTCCAGTCAATAGATGGCAGTATACTCCACATTACAGCCTCTGGTCAATAGATGGCAGTATACTCCACATTACAGCCTCTGGTCAATAGACGGCAGTATACTCCACATTACAGCCTTTGGTCAATAGATGGCAGTATACTCCACATTACAGCCTCCAGTCAATAGATGGCAGTATACTCCACATTACAGCCTGCAGTCAATAGACGGCAGTATACTCCACATTACAGCCTGCAGTCAATAGACGGCAGTATACTCCACATTACAGCCTCCAGTCAATAGACGGCAGTATACTCCACATTACAGCCTCCAGTCAATAGACGGCAGTATACTCCACATTACAGCCTCCAGTCAATAGACGGCAGTATACTCCACATTACAGCCTCCAGTCAATAGACGGCAGTATACTCCACATTACAGCCTCCAGTCAATAGACGGCAGTATACTCCACATTACAGCCTCCAGTCAATAGACGGCAGTATACTCCACATTACAGCCTCCAGTCAATAGACGGCAGTATACTCCACATTACAGCCTCCAGTCAATAGACGGCAGTATACTCCACATTACAGCCTCCAGTCAATAGACGGCAGTATACTCCACATTACAGCCTCCAGTCAATAGACGGCAGTATACTCCACATTACAGCCTCCGGTCAATAGATGGCAGTATACTCCACATTACAGCCTCCGGTCAATAGACGGCAGTATACTCCACATTACAGCCTCCAGTCAATAGACGGCAGTATACTCCACATTACAGCCTCCAGTCAATAGACGGCAGTATACTCCACATTACAGCCTCCAGTCAATAGACGGCAGTATACTCCACATTACAGCCTCCAGTCAATAGACGGCAGTATACTCCACATTACAGCCTCCAGTCAATAGACGGCAGTATACTCCACATTACAGCCTCCAGTCAATAGACGGCAGTATACTCCACATTACAGCCTCCAGTCAATAGACGGCAGTATACTCCACATTACAGCCTCCAGTCAATAGACTGCAGTATACTCCACATTACAGCCTCCAGTCAATAGACTGCAGTATACTCCACATTACAGCCTCCAGTCAATAGACGGCAGTATACTCCACATTACAGCCTCCAGTCAATAGACGGCAGTATACTCCACATTACAGCCTCCAGTCAATAGATGGCAGTATACTCCACATTACAGCCTACAGTCAATAGACAGCAGTATACTCCACATTACAGCCTCCAGTCAATAGACGGCAGTATACTCCACATTACAGCCTCCAGTCAATAGACGGCAGTATACTCCACATTACAGCCTCCAGTCAATAGACGGCAGTATACTCCACATTACAGCCTCCAGTCAATAGATGGCAGTATACTCCACATTACAGCCTACAGTCAATAGACAGCAGTATACTCCACATTACAGCCTCCAGTCAATAGACGGCAGTATACTCCACATTACAGCCTCCAGTCAATAGATGGCAGTATACTCCACATTACAGCCTCCAGTCAATAGATGGCAGTATACTCCACATTACAGTATACTAATATACTGTACACATGCACCAATTTAATTCCACAAAATTATGCAAATGAACCTATAGACCGATAAGCATGACCAGTTAAATATATTTACATCAACTGGTATTGCCATCAATTAACAGGCTAAAAAAGCATTATTTCTCTATTTTGTCTTCAATTTTATTTATCGGCTTTTCAAATTTGTTGGGGTCAAAAGCCGGCTATTAGCGGCTAGTGGAAACCCTGGTGTGGGTTAGGGTTAGGGTTAGGGTTAGGCTATTAGCGGCTAGTGGAAACCCTGGTGTGGGTTAGGGTTAGGGTTAGGGTTAGGCTATTAGCGGCTAGTGGAAACCCTGGTGTGGGTTAGGGTTAGGGTTAGGCTATTAGCGGCTAGTGGAAACCCTGGTGTGGGTTAGGGTTAGGGTTAGGCTATTAGCGGCTAGTGGAAACCCTGGTGTGGGTTAGGGTTAGGGTTAGGGTTAGGCTATTAGCGGCTAGTGGAAACCCTGGTGTGGGTTAGGGTTAGGGTTAGGCTATTAGCGGCTAGTGGAAACCCTGGTGTGGGTTAGGGTTAGGGTTAGGCTATTAGCGGCTAGTGGAAACCCTGGTGTGGGTTAGGGTTAGGCTATTAGCGGCTAGTGGAAACCCTGGTGTGGGTTAAGGTTAGGGTTAGGCTATTAGCGGCTAGTGGAAACCCTGGTGTGGGTTAGGGTTAGGGTTAGGCTATTAGCGGCTAGTGGAAACCCTGGTGTGGGTTAGGGTTAGGGTTAGGCTATTAGCGGCTAGTGGAAACCCTGGTGTGGGTTAGGGTTAGGGTTAGGCTATTAGCGGCTAGTGGAAACCCTGGTGTGGTTGGGTTAGGGTTAGGCTATTAGCGGCTAGTGGAAACCCTGGTGTGGGTTAGGGTTAGGGTTAGGCTATTAGCGGCTAGTGGAAACCCTGGTGTGGGTTAGGGTTAGGGTTAGGCTATTAGCGGCTAGTGGAAACCCTGGTGTGGGTTAGGGTTAGGGTTAGGGTTAGGCTATTAGCGGCTAGTGGAAACCCTGGTGTGGGTTAGGGTTAGGGTTAGGCTATTAGCGGCTAGTGGAAACCCTGGTGTGGGTTAGGGTTAGGGTTAGGGTTAGGCTATTAGCGGCTAGTGGAAACCCTGGTGTGGGTAAGGGTTAGGCTATTAGCGGCTAGTGGAAACCCTGGTGTGGGTTAGGGTAAGGGTTAGGGTTAGGCTATTAGCGGCTAGTGGAAACCCTGGTGTGGGTTAGGGTTAGGGTTAGGCTATTAGCGGCTAGTGGAAACCCTGGTGTGGGTTAGGGTTAGGGTTAGGCTATTAGCGGCTAGTGGAAACCCTGGTGTGGGTTAGGGTTAGGGTTAGGCTATTAGCGGCTAGTGGAAACCCTGGTGTGGGTTAGGGTTAGGGTTAGGCTATTAGCGGCTAGTGGAAACCCTGGTGTGGGTTAGGGTTAGGGTTAGGCTATTAGCGGCTAGTGGAAACCCTGGTGTGGGTTAGGGTTAGGGTTAGGCTATTAGCGGCTAGTGGAAACCCTGGTGTGGGTTAGGGTTAGGGTTAGGCTATTAGCGGCTAGTGGAAACCCTGGTGTGGGTTAGGGTTAGGGTTAGGGTTAGGCTATTAGCGGCTAGTGGAAACCCTGGTGTGGGTTAGGGTTAGGGTTAGGGTTAGGCTATTAGCGGCTAGTGGAAACCCTGGTGTGGGTTAGGGTTAGGGTTAGGCTATTAGCGGCTAGTGGAAACCCTGGTGTGGGTTAGGGTTAGGGTTAGGCTATTAGCGGCTAGTGGAAACCCTGGTGTGGGTTAGGGTTAGGGTTAGGCTATTGGCGGCTAGTGGAAACCCTGGTGTGGGTTAGGGTTAGGGTTAGGCTATTAGCGGCTAGTGGAAACCCTGGTGTGGGTTAGGGTTAGGGTTAGGCTATTAGCGGCTAGTGGAAACCCTGGTGTGGGTTAGGGTTAGGGTTAGGCTATTAGCGGCTAGTGGAAACCCTGGTGTGGGTTAGGGTTAGGCTATTAGCGGCTAGTGGAAACCCTGGTGTGGGTTAGGGTTAGGGTTAGGCTATTAGCGGCTAGTGGAAACCCTGGTGTGGGTTAGGGTTAGGGTTAGGCTATTAGCGGCTAGTGGAAACCCTGGTGTGGGTTAGGGTTAGGGTTAGGCTATTAGCGGCTAGTGGAAACCCTGGTGTGGGTTAGGGTTAGGGTTAGGCTATTAGCGGCTAGTGGAAACCCTGGTGTGGGTTAGGGTTAGGGTTAGGCTATTAGCGGCTAGTGGAAACCCTGGTGTGGGTTAGGGTTAGGGTTAGGCTATTAGCGGCTAGTGGAAACCCTGGTGTGGGTTAGGGTTAGGGTTAGGCTATTAGCGGCTAGTGGAAACCCTGGTGTGGGTTAGGGTTAGGGTTAGGGTTAGGCTATTAGCGGCTAGCGGAAACCCTGGTGTGGGTTAGGGTTAGGGTTAGGGTTAGGCTATTAGCGGCTAGTGGAAACCCTGGTGTGGGTTAGGGTTAGGCTATTAGCGGCTAGTGGAAACCCTGGTGTGGGTTAGGGTTAGGGTTAGGCTATTAGCGGCTAGTGGAAACCCTGGTGTGGGTTAAGGTTAGGGTTAGGGTTAGGCTATTAGCGGCTAGTGGAAACCCTGGTGTGGGTTAGGGTTAGGGTTAGGGTTAGGCTATTAGCGGCTAGTGGAAACCCTGGTGTGGGTTAGGGTTAGGCTATTAGCGGCTAGTGGAAACCCTGGTGTGGGTTAGGGTTAGGGTTAGGCTATTAGCGGCTAGTGGAAACCCTGGTGTGGGTTAGGGTTAGGGTTAGGGTTAGGCTATTAGCGGCTAGTGGAAACCCTGGTGTGGGTTAGGGTTAGGGTTAGGCTATTAGCGGCTAGTGGAAACCCTGGTGTGGGTTAGGGTTAGGGTTAGGCTATTAGCGGCTAGTGAAAACCCTGATGTGGGTTAGGGTTAGGCTATTAGCGGCTAGTGGAAACCCTGGTGTGGGTTAAGGTTAGGGTTAGGGTTAGGCTATTAGCGGCTAGTGGAAACCCTGGTGTGGGTTAGGGTTAGGGTTAGGCTATTAGCGGCTAGTGGAAACCCTGGTGTGGGTTAGGGTTAGGGTTAGGCTATTAGCGGCTAGTGGAAACCCTGGTGTGGGTTAGGGTTAGGGTTAGGCTATTAGCGGCTAGTGGAAACCCTGGTGTGGGTTAGGGTTAGGGTTAGGGTTAGGCTATTAGCGGCTAGTGGAAACCCTGGTGCTGGTTAGGGTTAGGGTTAGGCTATTAGCGGCTAGTGGAAACCCTGGTGTGGGTTAGGGTTAGGGTTAGGCTATTAGCGGCTAGTGGAAACCCTGGTGTGGGTTAGGGTTAGGCTATTAGCGGCTAGTGGAAAGCCTGGTGTGGGTTAGGGTTAGGGTTAGGCTATTAGCGGCTAGTGGAAACCCTGGTGTGGGTTAGGGTTAGGGTTAGGGTTAGGCTATTAGCGGCTAGTGGAAACCCTGGTGTGGGTTAGGGTTAGGGTTAGGCTATTAGCGGCTAGTGGAAAGCCTGGTGTGGGTTAGGGTTAGGGTTAGGCTATTAGCGGCTAGTGGAAACCCTGGTGTGTGTGTGAGTGACTAGGGTTAGGGGTTAGGGTTAGGGTTAGGGTTAGGTGTGACTCACAGCCTGTCAGGGCAGTTGTCTGGTTTGTCTAGTAGGGTTAGGGTTAGGGTTAGGGTTAGGTGTGACTCACAGCATGGGTTAGGGTTAGGGTTAGGGGTTAGGGGTTAGGGTTAGGGTTAGGTGTTAGGGTTAGGTGTGACTCACAGCATGTCAGGGTTAGGGTTAGGGTTAGGGGTTAGGGGTTAGGGGTTAGGGTTAGGGGTTAGGGTTAGGGTTAGGGTTAGGGTTGGGGTTAGGGTTAGGGGTTAGGGTTGGGGTTAGGGTTAGGGGTTAGGGGTTGGGGTTAGGGGTTAGGGTTAGGGTTAGGTGTGACTCACAGCATGTCAGGGCAGTTGTCTGGTTTGTCTAGTAGTCCTCCCTCCATAACGAAGTGCAACACCTGCTCATTAGACATCCCCTGGTAGGGCTGCTCTGCTAGCGTGGCCATCTCCCATAACACCACCCCAAAAGACCTGCAGAGAGAGAGAGGAGACAGGGTTACACACACCCTAACCCTATACACCCTAACCCTATACACCCTAACCCTACACACCCTAACCCTACACACCCTAACCCTATACACCCTAACCCTATACACCCTAACCCTACACACCCTAACCCTATACACCCTAACCCTACACACCCTAACCCTACACACCCTAACCCTACACACCCTAACCCTACACACCATATACACCCTATACACCCTAACCCTACACACCCTAACCCTATACACCC